>LR750573.1:291069-372809 GCA_902729485.2 Mus minutoides
TGTGGAGATGCAGGGAGCGTCATACATCTCTAAGAACCGGAACACGGTTGTTGAGATGCAGGGAGCGTCATACATCTCTAAGATCCGGAACACGGTTGTGGAGATGGCAGGGAGCGTCATACATCTCTAAGAACCGGAACACGGTTGTGGAGATGCAGGGAGCGTCATACATCTCTAAGATCTGGAACACGGTTGTGGAGATGGCAGGGAGAGTCATACATCTCTAAGAACCGGAACACGGTTGGGGAGATGGCAGGGAGAGTCATACATCTCTAAGAACCGGAACACGGTTGTGGAGATGGCAGGGAGAGTCATACATCTCTAAGAACCGGAACACGGTTGGGGAGATGGCAGGGAGCGTCATACATCTCTAAGAACCGGAACACGGTTGTGGAGATGGCAGGGAGAGTCATACATCTCTACTTTGCAATTGCCTCTGAGATTCAGTTCTATCCATCCACAATGCTTTTCTTCCAAGAGGATCTTATTGTCCACAGTAGGGCCATCAAAAAAAAATATACAAGGATCTAGGCCTTTATCCTGATGAAATTTGTTTCTATCCTTCCCTTGAGGCTTCATGTGGACTTCAGTGAAAACAAGTACAATTCAAGGGTAAAACTGTAGGTGGTCCTCCTCCCTGGTAAGGATGGGATAAAGAGACGGATTTACAAGTAGGGTAGCTTTTAGCAGATAATAGATAGGTAGACAGATGATAGATAGATAGATAGATAGATAGATAGATAGATAGATAGATAGATAGATAGATAGATGAATGATATGATAAATGTTAGCTCAATATGGACAGAGAAATATGATGGATTATAGATAATAGATAAATAGGAAGCTGATAGATCAAAATAATTTATAAGCATTGACTTCATGCCAGGGCCTGTGCTAAATGCACTTTTAAGATTATCCTACAGGATGAAGATATTATTATGGTATACTTTGGGGTTCCATTTGTTTGTATTTGCTCTTTGGAGAGAGCATCTTACTACATCCATCTAGCTGGTCTGAAATCCACTATGGAGCCCAGGCTGCCATCAAGCTTGCTATGCAGTGGGTGACAACGCTGAACTCCTGATCTTTCTGGCCCTGCTTTCCAATGCTGACATGATAGTTCCAGGACACCAAACCAGGTTACACAGTGCTGGGGGTTATTGAATGTGGGGCTCTGTGCTGCTCTGGCAACTGAGCCCTCGACCATAAGCCACCTCCCAGCACACCAGTCTCTATCTTTAAAACAAGATTGAGGATAATCGGCATTATGCAATTTCTAGGTCAATAACTAGAAAGTTATGGTGTCAGGATTTGATGTCAGACAGTCTGACTCCAAAACCCATGTTTTTATACTCAAATCTTATCTTCTCCTAAACATAAGGAGGGAGTTCAAGCCTGACCAGACTCCTACTGCAGGCTGTAGCTCAATGTTCCTCAGCCTTTCTGATGCTGTAAACTTTTAATACAGTTCCTCATGCTGCAGTGACTCCAACTATAAAATTACCTTCATTGCTACTTCATAACTGCAATTTGCTATTGTTGTGAATAATAATGTAAATACTTTTGGAGATAACAGTTTGCCTGGGGAGTGGCTGGGGGTCGTTACCTAAAGGTTGAGAACTACTACTATAGCTGCATCTGCAATGTTCCCTGAACATTTGGTCCCTGGTGATGGTGGAGGTGGTGGAGCCTTCGGCGGGTGCAGTCATATGACTAGTGTTAGGTTGTTAAGGTCAGGGACTGTGAGATTTTGCTCTGATTTGCTAGTCATGAGGTAAATGTTGTTGAGATGAATACCATCTTGACATGCTTCATCTCCACAGGGCCAGAAGCAAAGGACATAGCCAATCAGTCTGAAGCTTCCACCACCATGAACCAGAAGAATCCTTTCCTCTTTTCAAGTGGGTGTAGCTTGGACATTTGTTACAGAAGCAGGAAGCTGGCTAACACTCCCTTCTCACTTGTGTTGTTTGATAAGATCTTGGTCAGTGGCTTGTGCTTATCTCCCATGTGAGATTCTACTTCTCAGCATCAGAGGCACATTGTGGGTACACGCCACCACAGACGGCCGCACTTTCACTTTTGCTCAGTAAACTTTTTGAGAATAGCTAGAATGTTCTCTCTCAAGGAGCTGCCTGGGAAATCTGTGTGCTGAGGAGGCCTTTGACAAATGACAACCCATGCTCCTACAACATAATACAGTAAAATCTTACTGACCAAGGTGACCAAGTTTCATTAAAATTTAACTCTTAAAACTGAGACCACTATAGATACAACCTGGGGTTTGCATTTAGGTGCTAAGCAGTTTGGATTGTATTTAGGACATTTGAAGAAAGAGCACTAGCATATTTGTGTGTTCTGATATCTGTTATAACTGCATATTCATACATGTTCATACATATTCTTGTATATTCATACATATTCATATATTTCCTTTCACTTTGTTTGAAATTTCTGCTCAAAAATGTCCATTTGTCAGGTCTGATGGCACAAACTTGTAATTGCATTTGCTAGGGAGGCTCAGGTAGGAAGATTTGAATATTTAAGTCCTGTGTCAGCTAGAGAAAAAGTTTGAGGCTAGCCTGGACAACTTAGGAGACCTCATTTTAAAATTAAAAACCGAAAAAGGACTGGCGAAAGTATCTCAGTGGAAGAGTACTTGTCTACCATGGGCAAAGTCCTATGTTTAATCCAAGGAAGGAAGGAAGGGAAAGAAAGAAAGAAAGAAAGAAAGAAAGAAAGAAAGAAAGAAAGAAAGAAGGAAGGAAAGAATTGTCGTCCTGTGGTGTATTTCTCTGACACGTTGTTGCAGCAGGGTCTGGTCAGAATCCATTAAGTGCTTGTCATTGTCATAGGAGTTATTGCGCTGTGACATGATCCTTGGCTTTCTCTGCCTTTCTACTGGGACTGCACATGTCTTAGGAATTATCAACAACCATGCCATCTTTGTGTAGTAGCTTAGAGTCTGGCTCATCGCACTAAAGACACTTGAGGTTTGCCAGTAATGAATTAATAAATAAATAATGACGGCATAGAGCCTCTGAGTCTGAGGCAAGCCCTCCATCTTGCAGCTTATAATACGCTTGTGGCGTGTAAATAAGTGTGGTGTATACCAAGAACCCCCACATCAGCGTCATCAGCACCAGCACCAGCACCAGCACCAGCATCAGCATCCGCAGAGCCCTCAGGTTGCAAAGCATTGTGGTTCTTAAGAGTGGAAGGCCTTGGAGAACAATTGTTCTCACTTGTCACTGCAGATACACAAAAAGTGTCATTGGGTCCCCAGGAGCAGCTGCTGCTGACAGACACTGCAGTGAGCAGGCCCTCTCTGAGTCTACCAGCCTGCTGGAGGGCTGCAAGGACAGATGGGGTTGAGGTGGGAGCCTGGCCTTGCTTTTCACTACACCTTCAAATGAGGTTTTCTTGATGTGTATTGTATTCTTATAGACAGAGACTGTAGTCCAAGGTCACACGTGTAACTTTGCTATCTGCAGGACTCGGCGTTGACATCTCCCTAGCTCTCCCTTCAAAATTATCTCAGTCCATATCTCTAAGAGGCCTTCGGTGACCAGCTTCCAGATCTCTTTAAATCTCCCCCTTCACTGCTAGGCACACATTTCATCCTTGAATTCACCTAAACTGGTCTGCTTTCTGCCCGGCTGGGAGCTGTAGAGAGACAGAAGCTTGCCTCTTACCCAGTGCCAGGCACTATGCAGTACAGACAGGCCCTTGCATCGTTTCTTTCTGGTAGCTGTGATGGAGATACGTTTGGATGTCCTTACCCATGCTAAGGGTCTGTATTTTGGATGGAGCTCATCTTTATATAGCAGTAGAGAGGAAGGTTTCAGCACAGTGTTACCATGTTAAGACAAAGACTGACAAATTCCAAGAGCTGTCCCAGCTCCAGAAATCTAAAATCTAATTTTATTTTATTTTTATTTTATTTTATTTTATTGCCTCTCTGTAAACCTGCCCTAAACTCTGCCTCCTGTTCAACTAACATGAGAGAGAGAGAGAGAGAGAGAGAGAGAGAGAGAGAGAAAATTTTCCCCTGTGCTGGGCAGCCACTTGAATTCATTATCAACACTCCTGAGACTTCCATACCATTTGGAGGACTGAACTGCAGCAAATTCACAGTGCATCCAGCTGCTAGCCTGGGATGAAGGATCATAGGGAGAAGATGCTGAAACCATCATTATAGATTTTTCCCAGCAGTGGCTCTCCACAGACTGGAATCGAAATGGTAATTGGTGCCGACGCCTCAGAGGTCATTGGCAAGCAGGGAAAGCTCTCTGGCTTTCTATAGTAGAGTCTCCTCTTGAAGCAAGTCATGACCTTGACGTAGCTTCAAGATGAATTCACGTGGGGAGAAAGCCTAGGAGCACCACCTCTGAATAGCACCTCTTAGAAGCAAGCACAGCAATGAGAGAGGAGGATTTTGCTTTTATAAAGACTCTCCACTACCTGCCCAGGTACACAGGGACCCGTACTCATCAGGAAGATGATGAGAGTACAGGGAGAGAGGAGAGAGAAGTTTGCCTGTCCTTTCTGGCTGCAGATGACATTAAAACATACTGTTGAATAATAAATGTCCATTAACTAGTCATGCAATAATTGCATTTAAACCAATTTTATGATCATTTTGAACCACATTTTACATCAAAGTGCAACCAGATAAAAGCACCCCCGCCTGGCAGATACAAACCAATAGCAGGGGGAGTTTTGTGAGAAGGACCACACCGCCAGAGTGACCTGGGATCCCAGTGTCTCACACACAGCTTTGCTGGCCTATGGCATCCACGACCTCTTTCTCCTCATCAATGAACCAGGAACCAGGCATAAAGTTCTAAAAATTGTTTAAATTTCTCTTGCGTGGCTGGAGTAATCCGAGACTTGGCAGCAGAGCAGGAACCAAAGTTCCTTGGGTTCAATTCCCAGTACTAAAAAGAAAAGGCCAAATGTGTGGTCTTATGCAGAAGAGACTCTACTTTGTGTCCTATTGTTGTGATAAATAACATGACCAAAAGCAATCTAGGGAGCAAAGGGCTTATTTGGCTTATAGTCTACAGTCCATCATCAAGAGAAGTCAGAATAAGAACAAAAGGGAGTGAGCTGGAGGCAGGAAGTAGATCAGAGAGACCCTGGAGGAGCACTGTTCACTGGCTTGCTCAGCTTGCTCAGCTTGCTTTCTTATACCACCAAAGATCATCTGCCCATGGGTGGCATTGTCCACAGTGGACAGGGACCTCTGGTATCAATCACTAATTAAAAAAAAAACCAACTATGCCTCACAAACATCTCTACAGGCAATATGACAGAGGCAATCCTTCAGCTGATGTTCTCTCTTCACAGATGACTCTAGCTTGTGAGGAGCTGACAAGAAACCAGCCCACATAGAAAGATACTCTATGTAGGCTCCATCACAAATGCAGGGTAAGTATTTTAATGAGATATTTGTCACCTAGAAATATGGAAGAGATCTGCCAATATCTTCCAGGTTGGTCAAGAACTTGAGCAGTTCAGTATCATTTGTCACTGGTAGCCATTGTCATCTTTGCATATGAGCCTCCCATGTTCATCATTTTCTGAGTTCCCGTGTCCATGGCAAGCTTCCTACAGCAGTGAGGGTGCTCAGGTGAAGAGTTGGGACAAAGCCCATCCATCACCCTCACCTCTGAACTCAAAGGAGACAGAGAAAGAGATGTGTTCTCAAAACAAAGGCTTTAGATTGCTAACATTCTTTTTGGGTGTGTGTTCACATGTGTGCAGTAGAGGACAGAAGACAACGCTGGGTACCATCCCTCAGATGCCTCTCGCCTTGTGTTCTGAGACAAGGCCTATCACTGAGACCTCCCACTGAGGAGCCAGAAGGATTAGCCTGGCTCCACCTTCTCAGTACTGGGATCAAGTCCTCACACTTACACAGCAAGCACTCTATGAACACAGCCATCTACCCAGACCCTATATTTCTAGTATTTAATAGAATCCATACGCCTCTAGAAGAAACTGGACAAGATGAGGGGTCTTGCAGAAAAGCCTATTACGCCATGGTACCATATGTAGTCCTATAAAGAGTTCAAAGTGAAGAACTTGGGGCAGGTCAAGCTAGACAAGAGCACAACTCTAAATCCACCTGTTGCCTTGGTGACGGCTCTGCTGGAGCTGTGCTACCGTCGACCTGGTACTCTGCCTTAATGGATCAGCATTAGGGTGAATGCTCTCTGTGCAGCCAGCTTTGCCGTGCGAGATGAAGGTACATTATATGCAATGAGCACAAATGTTGGGCAAAGCTGATGCTCTTACTTTGATGATGATGATGTTCTTCCCGCCTTAGTAAATTACTCTGCTTCCCCAGAGCGATCAGGGGAGGCTGGAGAAAGCCAGATCTGACAGTAGCTTTCTGGTTGTTTTTTTAGACTGTGCGTCATTCTGTCCACACACCTACGTATTGTAGATTTCTATTTTTTAATACTCATTATAATGTAAGAAGGAAGCTTTAACATCAGCAGTAAAATAGCATTAGGCTGATAAACAATGTATTAGATCAGATGCTTGATAGAAGCTTCTTAAGGGAGGAAGATCCAGCCTATCAAGGCAGTGAAAGCATGGCAGCTCCTTTCTGTTCTGTCCAGGACTTTAGGACATAGGAAACTGCTAACAAGCATTTAGAATGGGTCTTCTCTCTTCAGTTAAATATTTCTACGTATATTCTCACAGACATACCCAGAGGTGCATTTCCATGGTGGTTCTAAATTCTGTCAGGTTGACACCCAAGATGAACTATCACAGGCAGAAATGTAAATGTGTGGGCTGTAGGCCATATGTACATTAGGCCTGGGCTGATGAAGAAAATGAAGGCCATTGTCCACCCTCCATACCCCTCCCACTGAATTAGACTGTCTCCTGCCACTGTAACAAAATACTTGAGATATTGGCTTATGAGGAGAAAAGCTTCATTTAGGCAGGTGCTGCTATATGATTGGCTGATGGATAACTGGTTGGCCCCATTGCTTTTGGCCTGTTGTGATACTACACACCATGCGTGACAAATGCATGACAAACCAGAACGGCTTACATCGCTATTCGTAGAGCAAAAATGAAAAGGCGAAAAGACCCAGAGCCCACAATCCCCTTCAAAGGCATTTCCTGATGAGTTAGACCTCCTCCCACAATGCCCCTCCTTTTAAAGACTCCACCTCCTCCCATTGACGCTATACCAGGGACCAGTCATTTAGGAGATGGACATCTGGGAAGCACTCCATCTAAGCTGCCTTGCTCTGCAGCCCTCTGCGGCGAACTTTTATTATCCACCACCACGTTGGGCGTATACAGAAGGGGAGGAGGACCCTCACTTGTCAAAAGCATGTCTCCCCGAAATCAGAGAACCTCATGCTGGCATTAGCTTATCTCAGGAATGACTAAATGATCCTATTCCGTCAGCAGGTCAATGTGGGGTTTTGTGGTACAGGGGCATGATCTGAGAGGATGCTAGTGTACTCTGTTCTTACCCCGTGAAGAGCAGATGATCTGCAGTGGTGGTTTCTGCACAAGGACCGACCTGTACTTAGATTCCCCATTTCTCACAGGCTTTTTTTTTTTTTTTTTTTTGCTTAAGTTTTCACAACAGTATTTACATTTAACTGGGAGGATCTTATAGATAGTTTCCTGGGCCTCCTCACTATATAGATTTGCTTCTGTGTGTTAAAAACTTAGAGGATAATGATAAATATCCCAGATTAGGAGAAGCACACTTCTTAGGAAGTACTGCAATCCATGTTAAATGTCAGATTGACAAAAATTTAGACTTAAGAATTGAGCCTCTGCAGAGGCAGGCGGATTTCTGAGTTCGAGGCCAGCCTGGTCTACAAAGTGAGTTCCAGGACAGCCAGGGCTAAACAGAGAAACCCTGTCTCGGAAAAAAAAAAAAAGAAAGAAAAAAAAAAGAAAGAAAAAAAAAAGAAAGAAAAAAAAAAAGAATTGAGCCTCTGGACCTGCCTGTCAGAGTGTTCTCTGGATTGTGTTAACTGACATGGAAAGACTTGCCCACTGTGGGTAGCGCCATTCCTTAGCCAGCACTGGGTAAGTGAGAGAGAAGCAGAGCAGCAGCCTGAACTCACCCTTCTCTGTTTCAGGTGGGCGTGGCTAAGAACCAGCTGCTGGTCTTGGCTTTCCCACTGTGATGGAGCATACCCTGAACTCTGAGCTGAAGCAAACCATTTCTCCCTTAAGCTGCTTTGGCAGAGTGTTTTATCACAGCAACAGGAAAGGAAACTAAGACAAGAAGATGTGATCAGACCTGCTTAAGAAAAGAGTCAAGACCAGGACAAACCTCCTCAGAGGCACTAGTGGGTCACCATCTGTTAGAGAGGCTAGGATGCCTGGAGTACTGAACTCTGCAAAGATGAGATGTAATAGTTAAGTGACATGGGGACTGGAACTTGTGTATTCTCCATAAGAGTTAACTGCTACCATGTGTGTTTGGTAAAGCTGTTTAAGTAGAAACTGGAGATTGGAGGCTCTTTAGTGGGACCAGTTTGAGAAGGGGCTGGGAAAAGCACAAAGGAAGTGGAGTTGCCCAGTCTTCTGAAAGTCCAGAGAAAGCTGGACACTCTACTGTGGCCCGTCTGCCTCCCGAGTGCAGAGGCAATGTGATTAGCCAGCCTCCTGATCCTGCCACCGGGCCTCCCTGCCTCTACCATGTCTTCTTCACTACCATGATAGATGATAGCTCTTTAAACTGTAAGCCAAAATAAGCCTTTCCTCCTTTAAGTTGCCTTTGTCTGGATGTTTTATCACAGCAGCACAAGAAAAGAATAAATGAATGCTTTTCACCTGACTTCTCATAGAAAGAAAAACAAGAAATATGCTTTTCTATAATGGCTTCAAATATTAGGTGTCAGGACACCCTGCTCACGGAGGTGTTCCTTAAAGGCTGTTACATGATATAAGACTGGGCAGTGTCCACCTTCCACAGCACTGCATAAGCAACATCGATTTCAGGTTAATCCATGTCATTTATTCAGCAACTGCTGTATCTGTATGCTCTGCATCCTGTCTTACAATCTCAACATAAATTAAAATTTAATGCTTCTTTTATATTAAATATTTATATGATGCAAACTTATTCTCAACAGATCTGTGACTTTTTCTTTTTTAGAAAAAGGATCATTTCCAATAAAGAAAGAAATGACAAGAGATTCTCAAACTGTGTCACAATCAAATAAGCAAAAGTCGCTCACGTAACTTTCATGGGCATGGAAGTAAAGACTCTTTTTCATAGAACACCCTGGGGTTCTCTGTCCAAAGTTAAAGACAGAATTACTCCGGAATAATTGAGGTCAAGAGCACGGAGACCTTGTAAAACACACAATGTGTGTGCTTCCGTTCCCTAAGCACATCTTGTCAGTGTGGGATTCCTCATATTACTGTGCAATGTAAGAACAGTAGAGACTCTATTTAAGGGCTGCAGAGATGGCTCAGAGATTATGAATACTTAGTGCACTTAAAGAGAAGCTGGGCTCAGTCTCCAGTGCCTACATGCAGCTCACAACCACCAGTAACTCTGACATACACACTCGTGCACAAGCACACACACATAAATGAGAAGGATATATTTAACACTTTACATTTCGATTTTGGCTCTGTAACATTATTCTCCCAATTAAGAGTTGTGAAAAAAAACACCAAAAATGTTTTTATTGATAATTTTTGTATGTTTTTGGTTGTCCTAGTTTACTTCTTCCCTTATTTTGAAAGAGCCAAGGCATTGTTCAGGCGAGACAGGCACTGAGCTGCTCAGCTAGAGCCCCAGGCCATCCATGTCACGTTTATGTGATCATGTAAAACATTTCCTCCTTCTTTAAAAATATTCCAGTTGTGCCATTCTTGTTGTGACATCTTTATGAAGGGGATAGTAGAAATTGAGCCTTAAATATTAGATCTTTCCCCAGGTCACATCTTCCACTGTCCCAGGCGTCCCTGCTCTTTGTTAATGGTACTCAGAGGGTGGTTAGACATTGGGAGGAGCTGTGAAGAGGTACATGCCCATGAAGGAAGGAGGGGCCAGTAATTTGGAGGCCACTGGAGTTTGAGTTTAGAGGCCTCACAGGGAAGACTCTGGAGGCAGCATCCGTGAGTGAGGAGGAGAGGGAAGGACTTGTTTCTCCCCCTGCTTTGTATTGAATGCTCTCCGTTGTTGCTTCCAGGAGTCATCCTGACTTGGTGGCTTTTGAAGTCTTCTTGGATGTGTTTCTGTACTGAGGTGAGACTTCCTGTTGCCACTCAGGGCATTGCCTGTCTCTGCAGCTTCCTTTATAGTCTTTTGCTAACTCCCGCAGATCTTTGAATTTCTACAACAGGAAAGCCACTCCTGGGGCATCAGTATGCAAGGTAGAATTTGCTGAGAGTCCTGTGGAGACAGACAGATGATAGCTCTATACTGGGGATCACCGCTGTGTCTTCTCCTGTCCCTTCCTTCTCCCTCGGGTACATCTTCCAGTCCTCCATGTTCTCCTCAATCTGACTATCCTGGAGCCCACCATCCCCCTAGACATTCGTGTGGACTGTACATTGGCCACTTTTTTATCTCCATGACCAAATCTCCTAACAGAAGCAACCCGAGAAAGGGGAGATTTATTTTGGCTCAGAGTTTTCCAGGGTTGAGTCTGCCATGAAGAGTTTGGACAGAGAGAAAGCAAGGAATGAAGAAGACCCGCACGTGGCCTCCGTCTCCCTAGTGATCTTAAGCCTCGTCAAGCTGACGGTGACAATTATGCATCTCTAGAGTATGTAGGAGTGCTTTTCACTAGCACATAAAATCCAAGAAGGAAAATCAATCATATTTCAATTATTTATGATTGCAGTTGTATAGTCCATTTTTCTGGCATGAATATGAACCAAATCTCCATTGTATCTCTGGACTGCCTGTCTGTGCCTTGTCAGTGCATTCTAATTTTAAAGGGGCTCTCGTGTCATAAAAGCTTGGGAAACTTTGTGGTAAGATGTATGGCAGAGAGCGTCACCCCCAAACCCAAGTCAACACAGGAAGAGTCAGGCAAAACTTGGATCAGGTGGTCAGTTCCGAATGGTAAGTCATGTAAGTAGAGAGGCTGAGAATTCATTCAGTGTTCATTGTGCTCCTGTGCTGAACCATACATAGCACAGGATGCTGGGATTCACTGTGAAACAAGACAGACAAGGCCCCATCCCTCCAGAAATCTGTGGTGTGATGTGGTGTGACGGGGAGACAGCCACCATACAAGCTCAGACAGGATGTGCTTGTGTGTCAGGTGCGTTACAGGTGAAGTGAGATAAGAGTCCAATGTTTACTGGAGACTGAAGAGTGGGTAGGGGTGGGGACAGAGTCCTCAGAGTGGAGGTCACAGCATTGGAGACAGGAGACACTAAAGGAAACGGGCAGTGTGTGGGGTCAGGGAAACTTAGGCCCGATAGACTGTCATATGCCTGGCTTGTTAGCATTCCGGAGGAGGAGGAGGAGGCAGGAGGCTGCTGTCTTGGGCCACACAGAGAGACCCTGTCTCAAAAACTGAAAGATGGAGGAATAGAGGAAGGAAGGCAGGGATGGGAGGGAGGAAAACTTCATCTGGGGCTGGGACATCGAATGGAGAGTGTCAGGGCAGGTATGGCCCCAGAGGCGGCTAGACTAGAAAGATCCATGTATGACTCTTCATCTTTTTGTTGTTGTTTGACACAGGGGCTCTCTACATAGCTCTGACTGTCTTAGAACTCACTATGTAGATCTTGCTGTGTAGACCAGACTGGCCTGGAACTCACAGAGATCTGCCTACCTCTGTCTTGTGAGTGCTACGATTAAAGGCGTGTGCCATCCTCAGGTTTTTAAACACTCTGTAATGAATTCAGTTTGTCTCTTGTTTCCTCCTGCGCAGCTGAAACCAAGCCTCAGTCCGAGTTCATGCTTGCGTTCTGACCACACCTCTGTCTTGCTAGAGACACAGCGAGCTGGGTAGCCTGACTGCCGCTCACTCTGCACCTAACAAGTCTCCAACGGCTTAGAGGGCCAGTCAGACTAGAGCTTTACTTTATACCCCTTGCCTTCGGTAAGCTGCCTGTCAGGGAAAGAGAACTAGATACAATTTTTATTGATATAAATAACATTTACTAACCTTCAAGATAATATCCTGGCTTTTACAAGCAGGGGTATAAGTCCTTTTCCTTTATCTGATTTATTTCAGAGACAATGACAAAGAACACATTAATTTTTAATTAATTAATTAATTAATTAATTAATTAATTAATAGAGGAGAAATAGCCAAACACTAGAGTTACATAAAAAAGAAAAACAGCACTCTAAAGGTCCCAAGGTCATAGACGTGCTAAAATACCACATGTGTCTATGATTATGACAGACATAAATCTACCATTGCAACCCAAGACTAGAGGCAAGTGTGGAAGGAGATGGTGAGGGAAAGCCAGCTCACCTTGGAGGTGACAGTGAGTTCCTTTTTTTCTCATTTTCCTCTTTGCTCCTTTGCCTGATTGCTGCCAATCACCCAGGCTTCCTAGCTGTCTCCAGTATCACACCAAAGCAGTTAGCAGCTAAGAAGACTATAAAGAATGAACGTGTGCTGGTCACAGGAAGCCTGGGTTTGCAGGAAGGGAGCTCACTTGGTGATGTAGTGTCCTGTGTTCAAGCCCTGTCTTACTGCCTTGCCTTCCCCTGGCCTGTTGGCCTGTCTGGCCACAGAGGTCTCCTCTCATCAGTAGGTGACAAAACATTCTAGATACCCCAGCATGCCCCACCCCCAAATGCAGGAAGGGTCAGTAAACAGACTACTTGTTAGAAAAGCTCCATGGGTGGAGGGGTGGGGGAGTGGCTAGAGAGGTGGCTCACTGGCGAAGAGCCCTTGCTGTTCTGGCAGAGGACACATGTTCAGTTACCAGCATCCACATGGAAGCTCATGACTGTTTGTAGCTACAGTTCCAGGGGATTCGATGCCTCCTTCCAGTCTCCATGGGCACCGCACTCACCTAGTACACATTCACACACTGAAGTAAACAGCTCACACTCATAAAATAACCTTTTTATATTTAACAGAAAAGACCCACAGAATGACGTAAGACAAAGACCAAGGGACCTGCATCCACAGAGAGGGTACAAGCAGCCATGAAGAGAAGAGCACAGGCACACGTCATAGCACAGGTCATTACAGGAGGTGTGTTCCATTCCAGCCAAAGTGTGTATCACAATAGGTGTGTGTGTGTGTGTGTGTGTGTGTGCGCGCGCACAAACTTGAAATCCTAGTGGAAGCTGACACTAAACACTTGGAGGCATTGTGAAGTAGAATCAAATGTGACATTTTTCTCTCTCCATGCTGAAGTCAGCTCCCAGGAACCTCCACTGAGAACAGCTGATGTCTGAGCATGGAATAGCTATGTGTGTGTTGTAGATTATCACTAGTAGATACCTTTCTCACTTATTTGTTCCCATGTACAACCGGATCCCAGATATTAATGACAAGATCAGTTTAATACTCGAAGCCTCCAAGAGCCGCAGTCTGAAAAGTCGAATAGAGTGCAGTGGAGAGGCTGAGCATCACAGAGGGGGCGGGGCCATGCTTGTCATTCAAAACTCCATTCCCAACACATTAACCCAACACTTGACTTGTAAATAGGTGTCATGAAGCATGTGATAACTGATGTGCATATTTGGGGGTGCATGCTGCACTATGATAGCATGGAAATAGGACAGATCAGATCATCAGACAAGGCTGGGGGTGAGGAACGCACAGCTGACTTTGGGGTCTAGGTTAGAGTGCCACCATTTTGGCTGATGTGATTTTTCTCAGTGGTACTCAACTGTTCTGTTAGACAAAGAACCACTGGGTGATTTTTAAAAAGTAAGTTTCAGAAGACAAATACACAGAGCAGTAGGAATGCAAAGATAATGGATAACGATTGAAATGATCAGTCTTCTATATCGTGGACAGGGAAGGATTAAAAAAAACTCTCAAAGGGAATAAAGGAATGTTCAAGACGCCAGCAATCTCCATGGTATTGAAGGACGAGAGGAGGGGTAATAATGAGAAGGAGGACCAGTACTGATGTATATAAAGAGAAGATGATGCTGTCTAAGGTTACAGAGGTGGAGCTATGCCGGGCAATTCCAAACTCCAGTGGGACTGCTGAGGTAGAGCCTAAGATGTCAAAGCCATCCACTGTGCTTCGGTGACGAGAGTGTCATCATTGCTGTGTAGGAACAGGGCTGGTGGGCCAGCGGCAGGGACAGCATTACAGGAGGGTGAGACCCAAAAGGATGCTCCTCTGCTGCTAAGTCTTACACGGGATTCTCCCAGAAATCAGAGGCTGAGTCGCTGACTCATTGGCTTACACTCACTTAGTTGACTCTTGGAACAAGATTCCAGGCACTAAGAGTGGGAGAAGGGCGAGGGAGTGGCAGGGAGAGAGAGAGAGAGAGAGAGAGAGAGAGAGAGAGAGAGAGAGAGAGAACAATTACAGACTTGAGGAATTATCACTAAGGGTGAATAAGATCTCTGTCCTGACTTCAGATTCATCCAAGAAGCCACATGAAATGAGTCTCAGAATCAATCCACTTTCTTCTTCCTCTATCGGGGCTGCTTTGTAGGGGTGTGATCCCCTGTCAGCAGCGTCAGCAGACAAGTTTCTTCAAGTCTATTCCTCTGAGGCTCTCAGAGGGAAGCTCCAGATGGAACTCGAGATGCCCTGTTACAGCTGAGGTAACATGCTGCCAGGTTTCCACCTGCCTGGAGCTGTTTGTCATCGCAGTGCATGGAGAAAGACTGTGGGCAGAGAGAATGAAGGAAAGGCAAGGGGTCGCTGTTAGGAAAGAACAGAAATCCAGTGTAGGCAAAACACCAGGCTCCTCCAGGTGGGTGACATTAGTGACCAGACGTTCAACTTCAGCTTTGACCCAGAACTTGGAGAAAACATGAAGGAAAAGTCCTCTGGCAAGTGAGCAAGAATAGACTCCAAAGAAGAGGGTTAGATGGCATGATTCCTGCCCGGCCCAGACCAAGCAGGTTCAGCCAGATCCAGGAACCTAACCACAGCCAGGCTGCCCACGGAGTCAACCTGTGGCCCAAGCAATGATATGGACGTACCAAGAGAAACAGCATCTGTGCTCAAAGAAGTCTAGCTGGGCATGAAATTGCCACGTGAGCTCATGCACCTAAGGCTTTTTAGGGCTACTCTAGAACAGTGACTTTCAACCTGTAGGTTGCCACCTGCACAGGGGTCAAATATCAGCTACCTTGTATGTCAGACATTTACATTACAATTCATAACAGCAGCAAACCTACAGTTATGAAGGAGCAACAAGATAATTTTATGACTGGGAGTCACCAGGACATAAGGAGCTATATTAAAGGGTCAGAGCTGGGAAGGTTGTGAACCACAGGCCGAGGTGGGCGAAGGAAAGCAGCATAAAAATGACATGTGTCAGATCCACTTGACAGTTTCATTCATTGAAGCGAATTAATAAATTAGCATTCTAACTTAGACAGTCCTTTGTGAGGAGGCTGCGTGGCCAGTAGAGCCCCACGAGGCTAAATCACTCTGGGCTTCATAATCAATCAAATCTATAGCACTTCAAAGCCTGGGACCCAAGCTTGACCCCAGTGCCTTGCGACCACGGCAATGAGCAGATGCTCCGAGAGTTTGGCCTTAGCTCTTTCCCCAGTGCTTTAAAACTCGTCTTCTGACGACAGCATACTGCTTCTGTGATGTTTCATGATGCAGAAATGAGAGAATGCTGTGTGACACTTGTTCCTGTCAGCTGTAGGAGAAGTCATTCTTATGGTCGAGCCAACCTGTGTATTTATTGTCTCGGTTTCTCATATCAGGGCTCTACCATACCTTACACGGTCCAGGGTTCTTAACAGACTTCAGTCCAGACGGCAGCTGCACTGTACTCATCTGAAGGTTTGACCAGTCCAGGATTTCTTTCTACTTTCACATCGTGATTATAAATATTTACATTTGTGTGGATTACCTCTTGTAAGACTTTCCTGAGGACACCCTTCCTATTCATTCCAGATAAGGCAATATCAGACCACAGAAATGATGTAATCCGAGTCTAACCTGGAGGAATGATGAGTTCACTCAGTGAAGTTTGAGTGAGGCTGCACACAGGAACATGGCTGACTCGGGCAGCTACAGCACGGAGACACTCATCCCACAGGAGGGATTCAGGAAGACAGGATCACTGCTCCCTTGCACACTTCCGGGCTGCTGCACCACTAAGGAGCTTCTCCATAAGTTCAAGGCCGGCCTGGCCCTACATAGTGAATCCCAGACCAACCAGGGGCTATAGAATGAGAGAAAAAAAAGCCTTAGACGAATTCCTCTCAAGGCTATTATGATGTGCCAGGTTGATTTTTAGATTTCTCCAGCTTCATGTCACATAGGTCAGAACTTGGACACATGTCCATGGAGAGCTAAGTGGAGGCTGTGGCTGGAAATGACATATTTTGTTGGACATCCATGAATCTCATCAAAACTCAGGATCGGGGTCTCGCATTAACAAAGAGGAGTGAGTAGAAAGGAGGAGGTTGTAGGTGGGCGCCTCTGCAGTGACCAAGAATGGGTGGAAAGTTTAATTTGTTATTTTCAGGTTGTCCCAGTGTTCTATGTTATAATCAGCAAGCTGGCAAAGTATGGTCCCACGTTCAGGAGTGGCATGAATGTCCTGGGAATAACCAACGGCTTTCTGACTGTATAAAAGGCTCTCTTCCCATAAAGGGGTTCATGCCAATACATGGCTAAGGGCATGATAGATCCTAGGGGAGAAACCGCTACTCTTTATTATTTTTATAACTGGGATGGTTATCTAGAAAATGATATACACGAGAAGACTGGGTGGCAGACAATAGATGAACAATTTTCTACTTGATTAAAATATTACTTTGAGCAATCAACTAAATCGATTAAAGTTAATCAATTAAAACATTGGATCACACAACTGTGGTGTAACTTGTCTATAATTTTAACAGTTGAGAGGTGAAGGCAAAAAAGAGTAGGAATCCAACCAAGGGTAACCTCAGCTAGATAGTGAGTTCAAGGCCATCCTGGGCTAGATGAGGCACACACATGAACTATTATATGTCATATATATCATATACCAAAATACAGCATATATGGTTATGTATATGATATAACAAATATGTATGTTCTAGTTCTAATTTGAGGTTCCACTCCAGTGTAATATTTACTTCCCAAACTGGAAGAAAATTTAAGTGCAACTGTTATTAAATAATTTTTCTTTCAAGACAGGATTTCTCTGTGTAGCCCTGACTGTCTGGGGACTCGATTTGTAGACCAGGCTGGCCTTGAATTCAGAGATCCACCTGCCTCTGCCTCCCAAGGGTTGAGTTTAAAGTCACGATCAGCCTAAATACTTAATTGTTAAAAACAAAACTTCTAAAATAGATTACTGGATAATTGCTAAGATAAAGGAACTTTTCATTGTTATACATTTAATCTCCAGTGCATCGAGTCAAGACAGCCCCTAGTGCATTTATTTTAAAAGATTAAGTTATTACAAATTCTACATTCCCTTACTAACATCGAACAGAATCCTGATAGATTATATTAGAAAGGTATTTACTGAATAGGCTTCGATTGCCATGCATCTGTGTCTGAAGGGCATTTCCAGCCACTGGCAGTGGGCAGACCCCAGCCAGCAGGAGGAGCCTGGAAGGATGCCCAGTGTTTTTGAGTGTTTTTAACATATATGCTGTCTTTTGGTCATACTCTTACTTAACAGTGTGTAGCCTTTTGATGTTTGAAGAAAGATGTCAGGCTTAAGAAAGATTTTTAATTTTAAAAACCTTCCTATGTTGCAGTGGTCCTCAACTGATAGGTCATGACCCCTTTGGGGGTCAAATGACCTGTGTTCTCTGGGGTTGCCTAAGACCATCTGCATATCAGATGTTTTCAATACAATTCATAACAGTAGCAAAATTACAGTTAAGAAGTAGCAAGAAAAATAATTTTATGGTGGTGGTAGGGTGTCGGCACAACACGAGGAGCTGAATTAGAAGGTCAAAGCATTGGGAAGGCTGAGAGCCACGGCTATGTTGTGTTAGCTGAAGGTTTCAGTTTAGGTAACTCTATCCCTAAGCATTCTCAAGTGATTTTTCTCCAACTTGAATTCTGTCAGCAGACATGCTGGCCAAATAGGATTGTTGGAAATTTGGGGTAGCTCTTTGTGCTGAACTTTCCACACCTACCAAGCCCCTTTTACTTCAAACAATTGTAATCAGGTGGCATTTGCTTAAGAGATTCAAATACATCTATACTCTTTCACCTAAGTATTGATGATTTATTTATAACTACACTTCAGATTTCTTGTTCTTGTCCTCTTTTGATGCAACACACAGTTATGGTATATTTTCATTGCTTCTACCTATGAATACATGAACTTCATGGAACAGCACTGAGAGCTCTCAAACACTCTTATAATTGTTTTGAGATTGTCCTCTTAAACGGGGAATTTGACCGTTACAAAGTTAAGAACAATTCTCCTGATGACTGATACAACATTGAAATGAAACTTAAAACCAATAGAAATAACAGTAACTGTCCTTCATGGAGAACTAACTGCCTGTGTGTTGAGTGTTATACTCAGCACTGTGTGTAAACACATCATTTCGCTTTTACTATAAATCTATGGAGTACATAATAATATTGTATCTTTAAAGTACAGATCAGGAGATACATGTCATGTTTCAATAAACTAGACAACGCCTGTCATGCTTGAGGATAATCCTCTAAATGAGAGTTTAGCTCTCAGACGAGATGGAAGAAAATTAGATTCCCAAAGCCAGCATTCCTGTGCCTGATCAATGACTTATAATCTGCTATAGTAGCAAGCTCAAGGTGAATTTTTTTATACTGACAAGTATTAGCCATGTAGGGAGCGGCAGATGCTCCGGAATGGCAGTTACTCTGGAATGGCAGTTGCTCCGGAATGGCAGTTGCTCCAGAATGGCAGTTACTCCGGAATGGCAGTTGCTCAGGAATGGCAGTTGCTCAGGAATGGCAGTTGCTCTGGAATGGCAGTTGCTCAGGAATGGCAGTTGCTTAGGAAAGGCAGTTGCTCGGGAAAACCTGGGCTCCCTCTTCAGGCCCTCCTCAGGCAGTAGTCCCTCCCGAAGGGAAAATATGCTAATGAGGCACTGCTTGTAGTACCAATGAAGGGAAAATATGCTAATGGCTGTGGCTTGTGGCACCAATGAATGGGCCACATGCAAATGAGGTGTGGCTTGGTGCACCAATCAGCAACCACTATGACACCCCTCCCCCTTCCCTGGGAGTGTATAAAAGCAGCAGCTCTGCTGCTGTTCTGGGTCCTGGGAATCTACAAGCAAGGCGCTCCAGAATAAAGCTGACTGAGAAGATCCCGGTGGTGGCGTGTCTTTCTTGCTGGTCGACGGAGGCAGGGAGGCGTGCCGCATAGCTACACTACCAGAAGAGTTTAAAACTAGAGGCAAGTTTTGGGGATCTATTTTTAAGTTTAGTGGTTAGGATTCATTCATTCCAATAAAAATTATTTTCTGAGTTTGTAGTTTATATTAATAAGCACGGTACCAAAATGCCAGTACCTTAAGATTAAAAGACAAATCAGAGATGATCACTGAGAAGAATCCTTAGACCGAAACAGAAAGATGTGTTCATTTTTTTCTTTTTTTTTTTTTTTTTTTTTGGTTTTTCGAGACAGGGTTTCTCTGTATAGCTCTGGCTGTCCTGGAACTCACTCTGTAGACCAGGCTGGCCTCGAACTCAGAAATCCGCCTGCCTCTGCCTCTCGAGTGCTGGGATTAAAGGCGTGCACCACCACGCCCGGCTCATAAGTAGGGAAGGTACAGGCGAGGGAGAGGGAGGGCATGAAGAGACTTCAAGTTCAGGGGGTGTTTGGTGGTTTGGTATTAGAAAAGCTAAAAGGGTAGGTGGGACGTGGGTACTCGTGGAGGTGGCTGTGCTGTCAAGTACAATGGGGAGAGCCTCATACATCAGCAACACAGATGATATGACCAGCGACACAGAGCATCTGTGATGAAGCCATTTCCAAGGTACAAGAACTATCCCTGTTACACTGGGGAAGTAGAGGCAGATCGGCACACCTCCAGTAAAGCCATGGAACCACCTAGGTGATGAGATGACTTGCCCTGGACCCATAGAGCAGCCATGAGATGAATATAACAAATACACAGGCTGTGAGTGGTTGGTGGGATACGGAGTCAGAGAAAGGGGGTGAAGGCCGTGATGACTTCCTGTGTGTGGTTTAGGTCACTAGTGGTAATGACAGCCATGCATTAGGAACCCAGGAAGAGGAATGAGTTTGGTAAGGGGAGCGTCTAAGTCAAGATGCATACCTGTTGGGTATAAGGAGACATTCCTTGGAGACACAGCCAGTTGAGAAAGAGCCTCTCCTCACCTCAAGCTGCTCAGTGTCACAGTGGCCTTTCGGGGTAGGTGGCAGGGTGCTCCAGGAAGGAAGGGTCTCCACTCTATTCCATGTCTCTCTCTGCCCCTGAGGCCACTAAAACGGAACTGGTTTTGCTCTCAGTTTTAGAATCTCAGCAGCCTTAGATTTTCTATATCTGACTCTTTCTATTCCCCTTTGTTTCATGGTGATTTTGAGGCACACGGCAGAGCACACGGCAGGCCACGTTCTCTATTATCCCATTTCTCCAAGTTTCCTTGTATAAGCCCCTCCCTTCACCTTCAACTGGAGCACCCAGTCCCCAGAGTTTCTACAGCAAAACATAAATATATATCTGCCAAAGAATGAGAAGATGGAAGATGGTCACGCACCTAGTCTCTATCTTGAGGTCCCCTCAATTTTCTATGTAGAAGGTTAAATGGCTGGGTTTGTTTGTTCTGTGAGAGGGTCTCACTATGTAGCCCTGGATAGACTGGAACTGCTATGTAGACAAGGATATCCTCAGACTCACAGAGATGCACTTCCCTCTGCTTTCCAAATGTTGGGTGGGATAAAGATGTGTGCTGCCTGGCAGGTTTTCTTTTCCTTTTTGAAGATTTATTTATTTTTAATTTATGTTTGCGTGCTTTATCTCTATATACATGTGTGTAGCATATGTGTCTGGAATCCAGAGGGGATAAAGAGGTAGATGTCAGATCTCCCAGAACTGGAGTTACAGATGATTGTGAGCTGCCCAGTGGGCGCTGGAAACGGGAGCTGTGACCTCTGTGAGAGCAAGTGCTCTTCACGGCAGAGCTGTCTCCTGAGTTCCAAGAAATGGCATTTAATTCTTTAGTTAATTACTGGGGGGGGGGGGTAGTACTTGTTGTAGTCTGTGTGTTTGTATGTGTTTGTAAGTACGTACATGTGTGTGTGTTTGTGTGTGCATGTGAAGGTCAAAGGATGATCATTCCTCAGGCCTCAGCTACCTTTTCTATTTCTACTTTTTTGAAACAGGCTTTCACTGGCCTGGAGTTCTCTGAGTGAGCAGGGCCGGTGAGCCACAGAGCCTCTGGAACCCACCTGCCCCTGCCTCCACAGCACTGACTGATGAATACACACATGCTCAGGCCTTTTTCTGTGGCT
Source organism: Mus minutoides (assembly GCA_902729485.2). Classification (NCBI taxonomy): domain Eukaryota; kingdom Metazoa; phylum Chordata; class Mammalia; order Rodentia; family Muridae; genus Mus; species Mus minutoides. The sequence goes on from LR750573.1 coordinate 312,659, forward strand.
TCTGGGGACCAAGCTTACATCTACAAATGGGATTTTGTATCTTTCTCCTTAGCTTTCTTGTAAAAGTTTTTCATGTGTGTCATAGCAAAGCTTTTGAAAGATGACAAATTTAACTTCTCCTTTCAGTTGACCTTGGGCTGTGACTGAGGCTGTCTCTCATGATAATGAACTAAGCCCCTTTCTGCTTCTATCTCTGTGGTCACCTGGAAGTCACATGTCCATGTGAAAGAGGCCTGGTGACAGTAGGCATTTGTGCCACAGAGAGAAAAGACAGGTGTGGCAGGCTGTAACCAGCCAAAACTGTGTTCTAGTTGGCGATGACATCACCTCCCATCAACAGAAACCATGGCAATGAGAGAAAGGCTGGAAACCTGAGACACTTGAACCCTGGCACTGAGAGAGGGCAGAACAATGGAGAGGTGCCTGGGAGGAGAGGTGGCACTGGGAACAACAGGGCACAGTGGCTCTGGCATAATTAAAACTGGGCCTTGGGGCCTTCGTGGTGCTGGCACCCAGGGTTTTATTCACTTGATGCCCATCAGGTGACACCCTCGCCTGATGTCGGCTGACAACATAGAAACTCAATTCCTCTGATCTAGCAATCACCATCATGGCTGTTAAAAATTAGCCAGCATGTTGACAGTGCATTTCCACACACTTCCCGACAAAGCCCTCACTAGGAGCCTTTCCTAGCTGCTGGCTGCACCTTGCCTGGTCATTTTGTATTGATTCCCAGGAGAATGTCAACACTGCTCTGAGCTGGACCAGTCTCAGAGAAAGGCTGAGTTACTGTACAGTCAGTGTCCTGTGGTGTTGAGATAGACCCCAGGAAGGAGAAAAACAAAAACAAAAAAAAACCCAAAAAACAAAAACAAATGACAAGCCTCCCCAAACTGGGAAATTTCACCTTTGCTGTGACAGGAGTTACTATTTTGTTTTGTTAGATACTAGGACTCACTCGACCATCCCTGTCTTTTGTTTGTTTGTTTGTTTGTTTTGTTTTCTGAGACAGGGTTTCTCTGTATAGCCCTGGTTGTCCTGGAACTCACTTTGTAGACCAGGCTGGCCTGGAACTCAGAAATCTGCCTGTCTCTGCCTACCTCGTGCTGGGGTCCAAGGTGTATGTACTGCTAGGCTTTGTTTATTGATGCCCTTCTAACGAAGTTCGTTATTTTATTAGAACATATATCAGGATCTTAATATACTCAGGATCCTTGGGATGGGTTAATGTGGGGGCGGGGCACATGTTCCAAAGAATTTCTCAGGAACCAATGACTGAACTTATGGTTTCCTACTGCTAGGGAAAAGGCAGTTAGCCAAGATGGCCGCCATGCTCTATTGTCCTTCCAAACATGGGAGTTTCCACTTTACAGAAAGAACTCACTGTGTGATTGTTCTGATGTATTTAAGATAAGATGGAAAGGTCCCTCCTGCCCAGGCTTGAACATCTTGTCTCAGGAGATTACAGCCCCTGGGGCCAATCCCACTAAGTTCCCATTAGGAGACCCTGGAGCAGAAGCAACGTTACTTGAAAGACAGCGTCACTTGGAACACTGGTGGAACCAGACAATGAGGCACAGACGGGGTGAGCAGAGTTCCAGAGACCCCCAGAAGCCCTTCCACTGCGTGGGGATGCAGAATTGCAACACCAGCTCACTGGCCCTTTAAAAATATCTCCTTTTGTTTATTTACTCTCTCATTCCATCATGTCGGCCAGCAGCCTTATTTGCAACTTCCTGTAAAATCTAGTCCTGTGTATTCCAGAGAGCATATTACAAAAATAGCTTCCTGGGGAAGCTTGCAATCTATTAAGGGCACAAAACAAAACTCAAAACCATATTAAGATGAAAAAACAGACAGAGTAAAAGGGAAACCACTTTGGGTTCTACCCAGTCAGCCCCTCACCTCATCTTATCCCAAGGTCTGGGTGACGAAACGGTCTTCCAAACTCCTCCGCACTGGTCTCAGGTCTTCGAAATCTGCTATTTTATGAGTGGCAGAAGGGTCTGTGTTCTCTGTGATGTCAGATGAATATCTCCCAGGAGACTGCTCCAAAGCTGGCCTGGAGTCCTTGAGCACTTAAGTATCAGCTGCTGTCAGCCTTGCTCCATGTGGCCACCATGTTCTTCTTTGACTGAAGGTTTTCTCCTGGCAGTGCAGGATTAGTGAGGATAGCACATGGTCCGTGCCAATTGTCCGGTTTGAGCTTAACTGGTTCTGTGCCTTGAACTCCAAGGCCAGTCTGATTACTTACCATTATCTGATAAGCTTGCCTGTCTACCTAACTCTGCTTGCTTTGATTTTTGTTTTGTTTTCTTCATTCATTCAACAAATATCAGGTGCATGTTCTGACCACACGTGGTCTTTCGAGACAGTTAGAGAGGGAGATGGCAGAGGAAGTCCTCCCTTGCAGAGTCCACATCTATCTGGCCTTTGAACCCTACCCCAAACCCAGCTCTCTGCTGGGAAGAAAAGACATATATAAGAAAGGCCTAGAAGCTCATGGCCTGCAGCACCTGTAAATTGGACTTTCTCCTTTCTTTTTCCTTTCCTCTCTGCTTCTAGTCTCCCTTCTTTTCCTTTTCCCTGTCTCTTCTGCCCCCAACTTCCCCTTTCACCCTGCCCTCTTCCCTCCTCCTCTTCCCTGTCCTCTTTTCTTACTCTCCCCACCACCACTACCACAGGCTTTCCCATCCATCTCTTTATGGTTAGCTGACCTCTTCCCATTCTAAGGTTGGCTGCGTCCATCAGCTCACCACCATTCCTGAAATGTCCTGTGTGGTCCATTTCTATTGCATAATGACGGACTGAGAGAACTGGGTCACCTGTGTCCCCATCGTTCATAATTAGGGACATTTTCACTCAGCATACTCTTCAGGCATCTTGCTTCTGATGTGTCACAGTTAAACACAGGAGGCCGCAGAGCAGACGGCTGCATGGCGAATCCAGCCGTGGAGCCTTAATGGCTCTGCAGTGACAGCAGTGAGTTTCCTGTCAGACTCCGACACCTAGAGGAACATTTTGCAAAATCTGAATGATGGGGAGTATTCTGCCAGGACCCCTCTGTTTACTCTCTCTCTCTCTCTCTAGTCAGACCTGTTGCCAGTGACAGAGGTGTCGTTGACAGGCAGAGCCAGCTTTCCTTGAAACATCCATTCCAGGGCTCTGTTATCTGTCCCTCTGCTTCCTCTCCCCCAGGAGCCCCATCCCAGCAAGAATTTAATACGCAGCATGTATGCTCACTGTCCTTTGTCTGGGCCTGAGCTCTGGAACCCATAAGGCTGTTGTGGAAACAGATGGGTCAATCCTCCCTCTCCAGCCTCCTCTAGATCCACAATCCCCTACGGCAGGAGGAAAGAGAGAGAAGGCGACACAGGCTCATGCCAGGATCACCCCTACAAATAGGTCTTGATGACGTCGGGTCGGAGGTGGCGAGCGTCAGTCACTTTCCAGTCTGGGTCAAAAGAAATTCTTTCCTTTGAAGCTTCAACGATAAAGGGTTGGTGCCTCTTAAGGTCTCCTTTCGATGTTACCTTTGACGACACTGGTTGTGTGACTCGATTTTTATTGTCGAGTTTCGGTAGGTCGCTGTCATCACCTACTCATCTCTCCGGATCCCTGTCCCCACTCCCTGCCCCCAGCATAGGATCTCAAGCCCGAGCTGATCACCAAATTCCCCTCATGCTCCTGAAGGTTCCAGCAGAGGTAGTGCTAGTGAGGGTCCTGACTCCCAAAGTCATGCTTCAGCATCCTCCAGAGAGATGAAAGCGAGCTAGAACCACGGCTAGACAGCATCATTCAAAGGGCCCTCGGCCAGTGTTTTCCTCTCCATGTTGACACACCATGACTTCTTTCCCTGGCTCTCTCACAGGTGACGATCTGAGAATCGCATGAATGCCCACAGGTGGGCAGAGCTAGCACCAGAGTCCTCCCACAGACTGGCTGTCACCAGCACTTCGGCATCAGGAGGCACAAACCTCATCCGTGCCATGTAACTGTATGTCATTTTCAACTGACAACAAGGAAATGACACGTCAAAGAAGCCAAGGTTTTTGCCTCAGGTTACACACGCCATAACCTGGGCAGGGATCCTAACCTAGAAATCTCATGACTCTGAAGGCTAACAGATAAAATAGTTGAAGTGGTCTTTAAATGTAAGTATGTAGTTTTACAAGTCCATTTAATCAATCAATCAATCATTCTTTTGTTTTTCTGAGACAGAGTTTCTCTATGTAGCCCTGGCTATCCTAGAACTCGCTCTGTAGACCTTGGAAGTGAGAGCTCCACTACCTCTGCCTCCCGAGTGCTGGGGTTAAAGGCGTATTCTATCATGCCCAGCCCAATGGTAATTGTTTATTACCTTTGTGTCAGGAGTTTAAGATACTTCAATTAAAATTTCTTGGCATCATCATGTTTAGACCCTGCTGGAAGGAATAGAAGAAAGTTATTTCAGGTTTTTGTTTATAATTGTGTGTGTGTGTGTGTGTGTGTGTGTGTGTGTGTGTGTGTGTTTAATACAGAGCACACAAAGTCAGTAAAACATGCAATATTTGCCTTCCTCTGCCTGGCTTATTTCACTTAACATGTAGCTCACTAGCTCCATCCATTTTCCTACAAGTGATACTACTTTGTTCTTCTTTACATCTGAATGAAACATCATTGTGTATATATACCATATTACATTTTCCATATCCAATCATTTGTTGGTTGACATCTAGGCTGATTCCACAACCTGAATATGCAGAACCTTTTTAATTTAATGCAACTACATTGGTCAATTCCTGTGATTGTTTCCATGGTTTCTGTTAGAATTCTTTTCGGAAAGCTCTGGCCTGGGCGCCACCTTTTCAGGTGTTTTGCTGTTTTCTTCTAACAACTCCAGTTCTCAGGTGCTAGAGCTGTGGCCATAACCTATTTTTGTCTAATATATTTAGCTATTTTGTCACCTTTTGTAATTCTCAGTGCTTTCCCCAACCCCCAGACCTTGCCACCACTATAGTCTATCTTTTGTTATTCTGGTTTTTCACTCACTGTCCTAAGAAGGACACTTCTCATTCACCTGTTTCTGTGTGACACTCTTCCTGGGGAGACTTGAACAAATATCTACTCACAACCCATATAGGGAATTGACAACAGTCCCATTTGGTAACAATATCATTAAAGTCAACTTGGTGAACCAATATGTCTATTGGAGTTACTCACAGGAATATGGATGAAGGGTTACTCACAGAAGCAGGATAACTCAGAGGCAGCTGCTTCACTGAAAGTCTACCTTGGCATAGGTCATGACTGGACAACTTGTAAACATCTCAACAGGTTTCAGAGTCTCCTCTTAGCTGTCCTTAGTGCTTATATATCCTTGGTGGTAGTGATGGAGGGAGGATTCTATGCATCTAGTAACTCTCAGGGACTTCCTGAGACTTGTGAGTTGTTTACTTCCTGTGTCTTAATGAGCCTTCCTTCAGAACTTCTTGAGTCTTAAGGGTCTTCCCTCAGAAATATAATGTTTCCATTTCGAGAAAATCATTACATAGCACCCTCTTACCCTAGACATCTCCAGACTTCCCTGGCTTAAATCTACAGCTTCCCTTAGAAAGGATGGTTCTAAGAACCAGAAGGTGGGCCTGCCTCATATTTCCATATGGCTCAGCATGGGAAAGAAACGTAAGTCAGCACTTGGATAATGAAGTTATGCTTAAGCGTATGGGTGAGCTGAAACATTAGCTCATCACTTGGACATCACTTTAGCAAAGCACATAGAGTCAGAGTGATAGGTGATGGCTTTGGCGAGGTTTCAGTATGACTGTTGAGATCAATGTTGACAGCAAACAGCACCAAGAATGGTTCAAATCCTGCGTCTGCCACTTGCCAGCTGCATCATTTTAGATAAGTTATTTAACATGTGTGTTTTTCTACTTCTAACAGGGGGTAAAAATAGTGCCTACCTCTTGGGATCATTGTGAGAGTTCTCTTAGTCAGTCCTGTGAAGGCAGGAAGTTGATGAATATCTGGTCCCAGGAAATCTCTCTACAATGAGAGATATTTAGTTAGGATTGAGGGTCCATGGGCTGTTGCCACTTTTTGCTGCAACAGATTAGCAGTTTGATATATAGCTCAGTAGCATTTAAGAGTTCTTGTTGATTTTCACAGAGATGGTGGAGGCTGTGTAGAAATAACTCCCTGCTATGTTGAAAGCTCATGGCTAACTAACAAGGGCTTTTGTGTTTCTTAACAGCAACAGCAGATTTTGGTTTGTGTTACTTTACACACTGGGGATTGGACCCAGAACCTTGCCCGTGCTAGGCAAGCTGAGTGGAACTACATCCCAAACTGTTCAAGAAAAAACAGTGTGAGTCAGAGCTGGGTGTGGCAGTGTGCACCTGAGAGCTCAGATCTCAGGATGCTCGGGATGCTGTGCGAGGAAGGGCCACAGTTTAGACCATGCTGGCTTAGCACTGAGTTCCAGGCAGGCCTGAACAGCACAGTAGAGCCATTTCTTAAAAAAAAAAAAAAAGTTCTGATGCCATGCCAGCGCCAGCATGAAACTAACTGCTAGAAAGTTGTTTCCATTATTATCTGGGCTAACTTTCAAAGGTAGAGTTAGGAAAAGACATTACCCCAAACTCATGCTCCAACCTTTCAGTGTAAGAAGAAAGCAGCCATGTGAAATATGTGTTTCCTCGGGGGGAAATTATTATTTCTGGCAGCCTTCTGAGTGATTTGTCAAAATGGAATACAACCCAAAAGCTGAACCCTCCGAGGCTTCAGAGTTATTATAAATGGGACAGGATGTGTCCCGTGAGGCTGCATGCTTCTCTTCACGTGCACCCGGGCAGTAACGTGTGTACCCTCCAGGCTACAGAGGAAACAGTAGGTTGAAGGAATGTCTGTCCTTTTCATGTCACAGCTTGGGTTCCTGTCGCACAGAGGAGCCTGCCCTGGAGCTTCCTCACCTGAACATTCAGTTCTGGGACCAACCTTTCACGTGACTCTCAGAAAGACTTTACCAGCTGGAAGCCCGTGTGGACAGCTAGTTGATCGACAAGCTTTTTTGCAGACTTAAAAGAGGAGTCAGAGGAACTAGGAAGAGGCAGTGGCTGTCCCGTGGCCTTCACTGGGAAACAGAAGGGTTAGTGTCTTGAGTCATTAATAAAGTAGACTTTCCTAAATGTTATTATGTCAGCATCTTACAGGAAAGCTGGCAGACTAAATGTCCAGGAGATAGCAAAGCCCAATGTATATGCTATTATATGTATTAAGAATTAAGGTAATCCAAGAGCTGGCTCAGTCATCAAAATGCTTGCCTCACAAGTGTTAGGAGTTGAGTTTGGATCCCCAGCACCCACATATAAAGTCAAGCGTAGTGCTGTGTGTGCTTCTGCAGACACACCCAGTCTCAATGAAGAGCACTCCACCTGCTTACACCACCGAGCTAGTGCAGCCGAGATGGTGAGCTCCAGGTTCAGCGAGAGACTGTCTCAAGAACTAAGGTGAGGAAGACAACCTCTGTTCACCTCTGCTCTCCACATGCACATGCTCTCAAACACACATGATACATATATATATATCTGTATACACACACACACACACTCATGCCTTTGCTAAATAAATAATTAAATATTAAATCATCAGCCTCTTAATTTCAGCAAAATGAAATATATTTCTTGAGGGACTTATTGAAAGATGTTTCGGTTCAAAAGAGTCTATGGTCTGTAATACTAACAACACATTACCAATTAACATCTACAATCATCTAAAAAAGCCTCACTTCAAGATGTATGAAAAGTTTAATAGGCTGTTTTCAATTTTCTTCAATTTTCAATTTGCTCACAGTTTGCTTTGATGCCGGGACAAAGAAATTTAAATATTTCTTGAGGCTTTGGATTAATTTAATAATAAGAAATTAGATACTGTATTTAAGTATAAGATGGAATACTGTTTGACTATACTTTTAAAATACAAGTACTCTGAATATAGTGATTAAAATTATTATAGTTACTGTTGATCATGCTACTTGTAGGAAAAGTATATCTATCTAGCCAAATGTATCTTTCAGAAGTAACATCTCCATTGTAAAAAATAACACTATTCTTCCTGAGTAGCATGATACTGTAGGCCATGAATGTAGTTCTCCTCCTTGTAGTCATTTTCGTGTTATATAACAAGTACCCAGATGAACAACTTAAAAAGAAAAAGGAGTTATTTTGGATTAAGGCTTTAATAACTTTGATCCAAGATCCATTGGCCCTGTTACTTTGGGCCTATGGTAAGGCAGCATACCATGGCATACGATGCAGAGGAACCAAATCTTGTTATGACTAAGAACAGAAAGAGAGGGAAGAAGAAAGAACAGGTTCCCACAATTCCCCATGTGCCTACATTATCAACCACCCACGGATATCCCATAAGGCTCCAACTCTTAAAGGTGCCACTATCACCCCATAGCACAATGTTGCAGGTCAAGTATTTTCCATGTGAACCCTGGGGAACACTCTGGTTCAGGTGACTACACCCACTGTCACCGCTGCATGGAACTGAGATGTTGGCAGGACTACGTCTGAGAGAGTCACCCAGAAAAGTAGTACACAGGGCACCTGGAGCAAAAGGAAACCATGAGAAGGTGTAAGGAAAGATGTAAGGGGTCCCTAGAACAGGCCAGTCTTCCCCAAGGACTTTACAGAACACGGAGGACAGGGTGTCTGATAGCACCGCTGTGTCCTCTAGATGCAGAGACGCGGGATGAGATGGTGGAGTGAGGCTTAGACTAACTGTGGTGGTTTGAATAAGTTTGACTTCTGCCCCACCCCAATAGACTAACGTGTTCGAATGCTTGGGCCGACCACAGGAAGTGGCAGTATGAGGAGGTGTGGCCTGTTGGAGGAAATGTGTCACTGTAGAGGTGGGCTTTGAGGTCTCCTATGCTCAAGCTCCAGCCATTGTGGAATCCAGTCTCCTCCTGGTTGCCGTGATGACAATGGACTGAACCTCTGAAACCATAAGCGAGTCCCAATTAAATGTTTGCCTTTTTAAGAGTTGCCTGGGTCATTGTGTCTCTACACAGCAATAAAACACAAACTAAAACACTAACCAATTCTGTCCTCAGAATGGTCAGATAGTGGCCAGTATGGTGGTGGGTCAGGTGACTTGCTTTCAACAAATAACCAGTTAAGTTGATAACCCCCCCAAACAAACAAACAAACAAACAAACAAACAAAACAAAGGAATTGCTTGAAATTCATAAATCAAGTCATTCCAAGGGAACAGGAGTATAAACTGTATAATAGTTACAAATACATTAAGGTCCAGTTATGGGGTGAAAGACCTGCAGACTCTATCTGATAAGTGACAACGTAAATGTAGGCTACTGTTAGGATGCATTGTTTCCCTGTTTTCCATTACTAGATCTGCTTATTGTTATAATCACACTTCCACTGTGAACATGAAAGCTAAATTGTATATTCCAGAAAACGTACATCTTGAGACTCACAGTGAATTGTTTTATCATGCAAATAAAAGTGTATTAATTACCCTTGTTGGCAGTCATAGATTTCTTACAATTAAAAAAAAATCTGAATCCAAACTAATGGGCCTTGAATCTATTCCAACAGCATTTTAATTATTTACTAGTTAACAATTCTCAAAAGCAAATTTTACAATAAGATGTTTCTAAAGAGCGTGCCTTTTCAATCCTATATAATAATTTCATACAATATTTATATCAGCCCAAATTTTCCCTGAGGCCTTTATAAATGTATATGATGTGGTTATGTATTCAGAAAATAACCTTACAGTTCTGTGATTATGCAGCACATCATTTGCATGATAAAATGTGTCTTTTTTCACTATAGTTTTAGTACGTGTTAGGTTTTTGAAAATCAATAGTGTGTATGCACATGTGGATGCGTGTGAGAGTGTGAATGCGCACTGCCTTGTCTTTCCATGTGTAAAAGTATATTATGAAGAACAGAAACTGTGTCAGAGCTCAGCTCACGTTGCCATGGAAACATTTACGACAACAAACAATCAAATATAGGAAAACAATTGAAAATAAGAGGAAAATGTAGATAGCCCTAGAGAAGAGCAGAATATGTTTTGACATTAGATTGAGCTTCCTTGAGGAGAATTTAGGTGGGAATGTTTTAGGGGACTAGAGAACAGAGCAAGGAAGGGACTCCCATAGAGAGTCACTTTGGCTGGGTTTTGAGGGGAACTTTACAGGTAGTATTCTGAGCAGGGGCAGGAATCTGTAGTATGTATACCTACACCTATGTTCATAGGTTAGGCGACACCTCAGCTGTGGGGAGGAGATGGTGTCTAGAGATTTCCAAATACCTGTGCTGCCCAATGAGGCAGGTGGTGGCTTCTAGCTTCCTGCCAGCTCCACAGGAGAAAAGTCATGCTGTCCTCAGAGTCTGGCCATCTCAAGCGGGGCTCACTGGCCCTAGGGTTGAAGTGCCTACTGTGACTTTACTGAATGTGTGTAGTGCCAAGCTGCTCTCTAAGTGTGGATCTCTGTGCCCATGGACTAGGGAAGCTCTCAGTCCTCATTAAAGAGTAGACAGTGATTAGGACAGTCTGTTAGAGGACAAAACCCAAGAGACTACGGAGGCCTCAGACATAGGTGGGACACATGTGTATACTTCTATGTTTTTAATTTTTGAGGATGTAGTATGTGTGCGCATGCATATGTGTGCATGTGTGTATGTGTGTGCATGTGTGTACTCCTGCATGAGAGGTCAGAGGTCAGTGGTGGGTGTCTATCACTATCAATCTTATTATTATTATATTTTAGACAGAATCTCTCACCAAGCTCGGAGATTCATGCCTCAGCTACACTGACTATCCATCAAGTGACCAACCTGTCTGCCACTGTGCCTGGCTTTTATGTGGGTGCTGGGGATCCACATTCAGCTCCTCCTGATTGTACAGCAAGCACAGAACCCTCTGAGCACCTTCTCAGGCAGGAGACACTCTGTAGTACAGCTCAGGTATTTTTAAAAAGAAACAGATGTGTTTACATCCTCTCTGCCTGTCTGAAGTGTGTGTGTGTGTGTGTGTGTGTGTGTGTGTGTGTGTGTGTGTGTGTGGTGTACACTAATTAACTCTCTAGTGTCTGTTGACTAATGCAAGTGTAAAGTGCTTGCACTCTCCCTACATGCTGTGGAGGTAAAAATATGCATTTTTCACAGATTTTCTAGGTCACCATTCTAGCTGTCCAGTGAAACTGAAAAAGATGGAGATTTCAGGAGGTTTCAGACAAGCTGCCCTTCCTTCCTCCCTCCACCTCAGTTCCCAGCAGTGTGCACAGAACTGAGGGAGAGGGTGAGGGAGGGGAGAGGGTGAGGGAGGGGAGCAGGTGAGGGGAGTGGGTGAGGGAGGGGGAGCAGGTGGGGGGGAGCAGGTGAGGGAGGGGAACAGGTGAGGGAAGGGTTCTAGGCGCCAACTGCACAGAAGTGGGTGGAGGCTAGCCATTCCATTTTCACTGCATGCAGAAAGGAGCTAGCCTAGATACATGTTTATGAATTCATTCGTTTGGGAGGTGATGGATTTTCATGGGGGAACAGATGTGGAAGATCGGGTGGATTAAAAGAAATAGAGTCTGTGAAAGCAGCCTCAGAGCCAGTCAAAAGAGAAAGGTGAATACCATGAGGTGTATGACATGAGAAGGCCACAGGACACTCTAAGATGCTGCTGTCAGAGCCAAGCTGAAACATCAGTCCTCACGATCATGACATGTCCTGGCGACCTTCCTCTGTGGACTTCCGGTTAAAGGGAGAAAATGCCTGAACTGAGTCAAACACAGACATAGGGAAGGTTCTTTTAAAAATGCTTGAGAAAAGCATGGTCCTGCATTTGCTGGTCCACCCAGCATGCTCTTGGGCTCCCAGGGGTGTTCTCTGTAAGATGAGCAGTGAGCTCTGAGGCTTGTACTAGCCCAAGGAAACTGGTCCTCGGGCACCAGAGACTGAGCTGGGTCCACCTAACTGGTGTGAGGTCAAAAGAAGGGACTAGCCAACCACGGGGCCGCAGACTCCAAAACCAGAACCGCAGGAGCCAGGAAACACACCTTTCAACAGGAACCCCAGCGCTAGTATCAAGAAGTGGCTTCATACCTGAGCTGCACTGTAACTGTACCTTAAGCCGACATCAGAGAGAATGAGCGAGGACCGAGAAAGAGAGAACAAGAGAGACATGGTCTGCCTCAGCAATCTTCAGAGTCCTGCACACTGACGGCAGCCTTTGGGTTATATTCCTGGGACATTGCTTAATCATTGACTACAGTTACAGCCCTTTAGAGCAGCGTGTAAATCCGTTTCTCTTCAAAGGAAAGCCAGACATCTCTAGCCAGATCTTGAGTTTAAATTCTAGGTTCCTCTGTCAAACTCAAAAAACAAAAACAAAACAAGCAAACAAACAAACAACCCCTTGAGCCGACTATTGCAGAAATCAGTTGACATACAGGCAGGCAAGAACCTTTTCTGACCCTATCTCCTTACCCAGTTCTCAGGGTCCCTGGCAAACCTGGCAACCATCATTCATTCTGAGGTCCTGCTTTATTGTCTCCCCAACCAGTTCTGGCTACTTCAAAGGCAGAAACTGTGCTTCAGTTTTTGAATTCCTGGACTCTAGCTCTAGGGGCTTTGAGATGGTTTGCATGTAAAATGGCCCTTACGGGTCATGTGTTTGAATGCTTGGTTCCTAGTTATTATTTGGAACATTCAGGAAGTGGGATCCAGCTGCTGGAAGTAGGCTGTGGAAAGTGAACCCAGTTTTCACTCCGTTCTTCCCCTAACTGCTAGTGCAGTATCACCAACGACCTCACACTCTCTGCGGTGGCCTTAGCACCACTGCCATGTCGTTCTCACCATGATCAACAGACGGGTCCTCCTCGAACCAAACCATAAGCCCAGTTACTTTTTCTTTCTTTAAGGTGTGTTTGTTTGTTTGTTTGTTTGGGGGGAGGGTTAGGTATTTTTGTGACAGCAATAAAGGAAGTTTCTCACACAGGGCATCATACAGTAAATCAACTTGAAAACATCCAACAAATGAATAAAAGCTGCTGAAATGATGTTCATTGCTAGAGGCTCCCTGAAAAAGAGTTAGATGGTCTTGTATAGACGCTTTAGCTGGCTGCACACTAGAGCTCTAAACCTCAGGCTTTTGACCATTTCCCCCAAGGGGGTCTGTGCCTGCTTATGCTTCACCCCTCAGGCTCAGCCACAAGCAGGAGAAGCCCCACCCCCTCTCAGCATCTAACCCTGCCTTGTTCCAGGCTGACTCCTCACTAGTACTAGAACCCCGTTCTTGCCATCCTGTGTGTTGGTGCGTTGAGGTCAAAGTGAGTGAAGTGAGCTCACAAAAGGCTGATGTCAAATTCCTCCACATGCTCCCCTCTGAGATGATCACAAGATGAGCCAATGGTAGCCAGCGTGGTGTCTGTCCTGTTTCTGTACTAGACTCCTGCCTTACAATGTCCAGGAGGTTACAGGAGATGCTCTTAGGCCTGTGCACTCAAGAAATGCCCTTAAGTGAAGAGAGCTGCCTTGCACGTGACCCTAACCCTTCTCACAGACTGCCCTTGTGCAAAGGCTGATGATCAATGTGGGGTCAAAAGGCCTGGCCTCTCCATGCCATTTGCCAATCGTTGAACAGCCATTCAAATTCCAGAGCTGTCAACGGAAATGATAAGGAGTTGTGGGGTGTGTGTGTGTGTGTGTGTGTGTGTGTGTGTGTGGCCAAGTCTTGTTCTGTAGCCCAGGCTGGCCCCAAGCCCGTGATTCTTCTGCTGCCACACCATTCTGAGAGCCATTACTATAAGCATGGGCCACCATACCAGCTGTATATTATGATTTTTTTTTAAATTTCACTGAGAATGGTGTCAAAATTTGGCCTACCAAGTGGTGATACCCTGCTATCCCCACAGCTGTCTGAAAAGAAAAAGAAAAAAAAACTTCCAATAATGTTTTACTTACTTCATGTTTACCTAAAAACTTGGCTCATGAAAGAATGCTGTCTACACTTGAGGACCCCTCCTGCTGCCGGATCTGGCTTAGTTTCAGCCAGTTTGGTAGTGTCAGGTCTTTGTTAAGACTATCCCAGATCCTTCTACTAAGAGCGGGACTCTTACCTTAAGAAGTGTTCCCATTTAGTAGCAGGCCAGGCCAATGAAGCCTTTCATGCACAGAATCAATTGACTGGCTACAGGCCTGGAGCTTGATCAGCTTTCGGGGTAACATGCGTTATAACTGGTGATAATCATCCCTTGGCTCATGCCAAGGCTTGTTGCCTCCTTTTCTAGTGGCAGCCTTCCTTGGCTGAATCTGCTGGATGATGAATCCAACCTGCTCTAGTACATTGCATTTACTGTATTCATGTGGGGGTTTTTTTTTGGCATAACCCAGTGTCTCTGATCTCATCATAAAATATCTCCCCACAAGTTAACTGGAGAGTCTTTGTGATTTAGGGTATGTGGTACCTATTTTGGCATATGTAAACACAACAAGAAAAAGAAATTGGAGGCAGCAAAGTTTCCCCATCTAAAAACTCAGAATAAATCCTTTGGCTGATTTCAATTTTAGGAGCTTATGGGAAAAGAAGAACACACAGATTTAGTAATTCTCACCACTACATTGCTTTATGTTGGTGATGTATTTTCCACAACTGAAAAGGAAAGGATCTGAGTTTTTAGATTTACATCTCAAGGTTTGGGCTGCAGGAAGGGTTAGAATCCTCACCTCGTGTGCACGATGCCCTAGGGTTGATCCTCGCTATGGTCGAGAAGTTCAATTCTCACTGCTGAATCAGAGGCTTGCCTTGCTATTTCCTGCAGCAGTTGGGGGAGAGAAGGTGGACACCCAACCTTCCATGTCCCCTGGAGGAAATACGCCTTGGCATTCTTAGTTCTTGTAGGAGGCAGAAACAACGGTAGCTTTGTGAAGACAGTGAAGAGTGGAATGGCCCAGGAAGAAATGGAAAAGAGCTAAAATCGGTGCAAGGATTGATGCTGACTCCTCTGGGTCACCGACTTTGGCGTCTCTCCCTATACTGGTAAGAGAGAATATGCACATGGCCTTGCCCACAAACCCTAAGTGATGATGATGGCACAGAGAGATGCTACTGATGCATTCCACTCACAGGACAGTTTTCTACCATGAATAAACACAGGAAGATGGCTGAGCCCATAGGATGCGCAGATCCTTTGCAAATCCTTGTATAGTGTTGGTGATATCCTTGAAACTGAAGCTCACTAGAAAGTCTCACATGTCCACAGGTCAATGGGAAGATGGAGCGTCAATAGCATCCTTTGTGCAAATGAAGTTGACCCAACACTGAGCATGAATATTAGAACAAGTCACTTTGTGGGTCTTCCTTCTCCTTGGGGGTCATTGGCCGCCACCTTCAAGGACAAAGGAAACAGAAGCCGTGAGTTGGGTTCTGGTGGTTGTGAGTGTGACAGAAGGACTCTAGGGACAGTTGCAGTGAGACAACACTGGTTTATTGTTCCAGAGACAATGTTTATAATGGCTTCTAGTGGTACAGATAGAAAGGGCTCACTGGTCACAACATCGTACCTAATTAGGACTGATCATAATACAGTACCTAATTATCATGCAGGTTATCCCAGAACGGGACTTTTGTGCTCAGTTATGCACAAGGTCATTTTTCAGACAAGGCCAGGCACCTGTGCTCAGAGACACTTTCCAGATCAGGTCAGTCAGAGAAATGGAGGCCCCACTGAGAAAAGGGGCTGCAACCTTAATAGCAGGATTCTCCAACATTGATTCATTTCAAATGCCAGGATGCTGGCAGGAAGGCCTGGTATCAGTACTAAGCCTGTTGTCCCATGAGGTCCCTGCCTGCTGAGCAGGACATGTCATGACTGTGCTGGCTTCTCAATCATAGGGTTTGAGCTTATGTGCTTGAACATTGGGTCTTTAGCTGTTGGCAGTTTGGGATACAGTTATGGTTAGAGATCTGGCTGGTTGGTGGTAGTAAGCGATGGGGCCCAGACCTTGAAGGTAACATGTGCCTGAGGGTCCTTGCCTGAGCAGATACAGCAAACTGTGAGGAGCCTCTGCCCACTGCCTGCTCCTACCTCCGTAAGCTCTAGAACTGAAGACTAAAATGTGCTGCTCACCCTCTAAGTCACTATTTCTAGACAATTTGTTGCAGGCAACGTAACTGGTACAGGTGAAGAAACACCTTCGCTGACTCTTGGCTGTGGAAAGATCTTCCACATGTCTCTCCCAGATCTTCTTCCCTTTGTCTGTATCCAAAGCAAAAGTCTGCTCTGACCACCAGGAACACCTTTGAACTACTGACCTTGAATGACTGTAGATTCTTGGAACATTTTGTGCTCCTGGTGGGTGGACCATGAGAAAGAATGATCACACAATTTGGACTTATTTGTAGGTTTCCGATGTGACAGACATACTGTCATATGTCATCATAGTCAAGATCACCAGAAATGTTCACGAAGAGGCTTTTGTTTCCTTGTTTGTTTTTGTGTGTTTGTATGAATTTGTGTGCTTGTTCACATGGGTTTGAGTTCAGAGATTGATGTTGGGTGCTCTCCTTAGTTGCTCTATGCCTTATTTGTTGAGAAGATTAGATAGATTGGCTGCCCAGCAAATCCCAAAGGTCCTCTTATCTCTGCTCCACGTGTCTGTGGTTATAGGTTTCTGCCATCACTCCTGGGGTTTATGTTGGTACTGGGGATCAAACTCAGGTCCCCATGCTTGTGTGTCAAGTACCTTGATGACCATGTCATTGCCCAAGCCCTCATGAAGAGGTTTTGGGGGGAAACACGGTGGGATTTTATAAAAAGGGGTACCATTTGCACAGGGTGGTGTTGGAAGGCAAGGAGTTTGGAGAGTCCTTCCTCAGCATTTGTAAGGTTCTGAGTTTGAATCCTACCACAGTACTACCAAATAATAAATGATACCTTTTCTTTGGATCCAGTAAAGGGACAGGAAAAAAAACAAGAAAATATTTGGAGCTGTGACAGATATAACAGAGTCCTGAATAGTCTTTGAAACTCAGGTAATACGCTCACTCCATACCTGCAGCCCTGAGCTTCTAACAACATGTAAATGGAAAAGATATTTGAAAACTGCATTTGAACACACCAGGGTGTTCAGAATTTAATTAAAAACATCTGCTCATGAGCTGGGAGCATAGTTCAGTTGGTAAAACTACTTTCCTTACAAAGATGAGAAGCTTCCCCGCCCAGACCCACATAAAATGCAGAGTAGAGGCACACACTTGTAATTCTACTGCTGGAAAGATAGAGACAGGCAGATCCCCTGGGCTCTCTAGCCAGTCTCATTAGTGAGTCCCAGATAAAGAGAAATCCTGCCTCAAAGGAGGAGGATGGAGTCTTCGGATAACCTCTGAACCTGTCCCCTGCCCACCATGCGCACAAGCACACATGCCTGGAAACACACGCGTGCACACAAGCACATTAAAAAACACATAGCAGGGGCTGGAAAATGGTTCACTGCCTAAGAGCACTGCTCTTACAGAAAATGGTTCACTACCTAAGAGCACTGCTCTTACAGAGGACTTCAGTTTGACTTCCATCATCCACGTGCCACCTCACAACCACCTGAAACGTCATTTCCACGGGATCCAATGCTCCTTTCTGGCCTCTGCAGGCACTGCACACACATAGTGCACAAACATACGTGTAGGTAAAATAGCTGCATAAATACAATGAAAATAAAGATTAAAACTTTAAAGGTATGAACTAGCAAATGGAGAACATTGAACAATAATTTAAAAGTGAGAGATATACTGACATATAATATATAGAAATACATGTACGATCCTTTTGTTTGGGTCATTTGATTCTTCTAGGATTTTGATATCCTTTCCATCAAAATCTGACTCATTCTTTTCTTCAAACTGTAGCATGCATTCATGACTCTGTCAGGATTTAGTGCGGCTGGGGGCACAGCTCAGTGGCAGAGTGGTGCTTGCCGGGCCTGCACAGAGTCACAGGGCTGGAGCCTGGCTCAGGGGAAAAAGCTTAATAGTTAATTTAGTTGTTACTTTACTTCTGTTGTCCATAAGCACCATGGCTACCTCCAGCCTTCTCAGGGTCAGGGGATTCTTGATCACACGGCGGTGGGCAGTCCATGGCGACAATACAAGATGGCCATAGATTCGGCTTCACTTTCCATTCCCAGCCATTCGGCCGATGCGTCTTGGTTCCCCTTAAATTTGGTTTGGGGGATGTTTTATTCTAAGTAGTTAGTAACTTGGCTCATTGTCAGCTTTATTCCTTTTTTAGATTTATTTGTTTTTTACACACATGTGTGCTTTTTCACCTCCGTGTGTATCACATGCTTCCACTGTGGAAGCCAGAAGGCACTTGATCCCCTGAACTCACAGTTACAGGTGATTGTGAGCCCTCTGACTTGGCTGCTGGGAACCGAACCAGAGCCTTCTGAAAGATAAGTAAGCACTCTTAACCTCCTGGCGGCCTCTCCAGCCCCTGTGGCCAACTCCAGCCCCTGTGGCCAACTCCAGCCCCTGTGGCCAACTCTAGCCCCTGTGGCCAACTTACTTTCAATAGCTTTTCCTTCCTTCCTTCCTTCCTTCCTTCCTTCCTTCCTTCCTTCCTTCCTTCCTTCCTTCTTTCCTTCTTTCCTTCTTTTCTTCCTCTTTTTCTGGGCGAAACTTTTCCTCAACCTAAGAAGAATAGTCTCGTTTTATATAGATCCAAGATTCCCAGAGAAGAGGGCCTGCTAGGGTCAGACCCTGATAATGAAACCAAGTTGGTGTAACTTTATGCCCGTGCCTGATGCAGTTCATAGACATAGAAACAGCACAGGGCAGGCAGTGGTAAGGGCCATAGGCCCAATATGGAAAGAGACCTCACGGGGCAGGAATCAAGAACTGAGTTCAGACAAGACGTGACCATGAGCTAAGCCCTCAAGGACTGATAGGTTTTCATCAAGCAGAGATGAAAGGAAGGACATTCTGGTTGCAGAAAAGCCCAGGAAAAGAGAAGAGGCCAGACCCTGGCTGTGTTCAGGAGCAGCTACTAGCTTAGCCCAACTGGAAGGCATGATGTTTGCAGGGAGTCAGAGAGAGAAAGGATAAGACAGGCAGGGCAAACAAGTGGAGGACACTGCTTTCCTGCAGATGGGCTCTAATTAGAATGAGCGCTCTCAAAGTTATGTGACCTCAGGAAGGGACTTCTGGAATGTGACAGCTAACTGATTGCTTTATATCATGTTTACAAAAAGATGGGCTAAGAGCAAAGAGGCTGGTGACTATTCGGGGTGGAAAGTGAGCAGCTGGGCTGGAGCTCAGTAGTTAGTGCTTGAATGTCATGCACAAGGCCCTGGGTTTCATCCTCAGCCCTGAAAAACAGCAACACAATCGCAGCTCTCATCAAAGACAGAAAAAGCAGGGTCCTTTGGATTGCTACAAAGGTCTGTTGGCCTGAGACTTGAGCTTCTGTCATAGAGACAAAGCCTGAGACCACCAATCTCTTGTCACCATAAAATCATGACCCCCTGTGCTCTCTGACAGTATAGGCAAACTCTCAGATCTCGTACTAAGACACCCAAGGCAATGCTCACAGTCCCTAACCCACCCTACCATCCATGTCTCCATGCCTAGTCTCTTCCCATGTTAAATCACAGCACTGGTGAAGGAGATGACATCATGCACTCGAGCTGGACTCTGAGTCTTGGACTATCATGTTCTAAGTAACCCAAGTTTGTCTGGAAGCTACAGAAAAAAGGGCCAAGGGAGTACCAGAGACAGTCCTAGAAGTCACCATCAAATCCAGCCACTCTGTCTGTTTACAAGGTTGTACAGGGACAGACATGAATACAGTATCTAGAGTCACCAACAAGCTTATGTTTTTTAAAAATGTGCAGGAGGCAGATCCTGGAAAAAGTGTACACTCTGACGCTCTGTAGGGACTTTTCTCAAAGGGGCTGGCAAGATGGCTCAAGATCCATCTTCTTGACCAAGTCTCCCCTACCACATAAATCCCCTGTGCACCTGCTTACAGAGGCCTTTACTGTTCTCGGGAATACTACCCTGTAAGGTTCTTGTAGAGCAGTGAGTGGTTCTCAACCTTCCTAATGCTGTGTCCTTTTTACATGTTATGGTGACACCCCCCCCCACACACACACCATGAAATTATTTCCGTTGCTACTTCATAGCTGTAATTATGCTACTGTTATGAATCATAATGTAAATATCTGATATTTCAAATGGTCTTAGGTGACCCTTGTGAAAATGTCATTTGTCTCCCAAAGGGGTCATGGTCCACAGGTTGAGACCCACTAGAGGCTGTGCTTGCTCAGGTCTGAGAGAAATACATCTTCCTAGGCGTGTAGAGATCTCTATGTTCAGGTCAATGTCTCTGAGAAACAGGACCTTAACTTCCTGTGTCTCTGTACATGTCCCCACACTCTCAGATGCTCAACAGAGGCCACCTCCTGGCTTCCCAGATGATCTATCCTATTTTACAAACCAATAATCTATTAGCTCCTTATAAATAAAGAAAATGTATTATTCCAATTCTTAGAGTGGATTTAATTCTATGTCCAGATGCAAAGTAAGTCTTCCTTCTCTTTGTAGCTAACAGCAAACGGAGTTTTCTGAGAGGTTCTCTTCTTCCTTAATGATTTACTGTCCTTTCATTTGTTTTTTTTTTAAACAGGAACCAGAGTATACATCGCACCCTGGATCAGCCTCTGATTAAAAGACTAAGTATCCATTTCTGCAAACCATCACTTTCCTTCCCCTGGAAGAGCTGGAGCGAGAGAAGAAAACTAAGATGAGTTAGCCAAACCACTTTAGAGGTCAGCTAAAGTCAGAGATTCAGAAAGGTGTTCTACAAGGGTGAGCTACAGAGGTAAGAGAAAAAAGAAGAAGCAGCTGGTGTTGGCAGCAGGGATCAGCAGCCTGGACGAGAGGGATGCTGGGAATTCAACCTTAGCAGGCTCACGGAGTGATGGTTATCCCCACCCCCCTTCTGTGGTGCTTAATGTGTATCTAGAGGGAGGCCGCCTTGACAGCCATTTCTGTCCAGCTGGCTAATCCTCCTGAATGCCCCAAACCTTTTCTATTCCCATTTGCAAAGGCTGCAGGATGTCCTGGACATTGCATCCATGCCTGGATGTCCTTACAGATGGAGGTTGGGGTGGGGGTGGGGGGATGGGAAAACTTGGGCTACTTTCCTCTTGGTGCCACTTTAATGATATGAGAAGCCAAGTCCCAAGACACCGATGTACCAGACAGAATGCCGGCTCAGCAGCTGGAATGAAAGACAGAAATCATCGTGGGTGAAGAGTTTTATGTCTCTGTATCTTAGGGAAAGGTTTAGGATGGGTGGGTATGGAAGTGCCGTCTGTGTTGATCTTCGTTCTCGATGGCCGGCTTCTGCCTTCGTTTCCTGCATTCGCTCACCTGAAGGCGGATGGGATGGGATGGGATGGGATGGGATGGGATGGGATGGGATGGGGTGGGATGGGATGGGATGGGGTGGGATGGCATAAGGGAACTGCTCTGTATGGTGCAGAGGATGATCTACGATAGGGGTGTTTGGGGGTTTCAAATGAATGAGTTTATTATTATATGACAAACAAAAGTAAGAGGACAAAAAGCAGTTAGCAGATAGGTAGAAAAATGTCCTCCATTCAGCTGCTCACAGGATCCCAGCAGAGACTACTGGGGTAGCCTGAGAGAGCAAGCTAAGGTAACGCCCCCAAATCAGGTGCTCACGGTGCCCAGCAGAAATGACCGGGGCAACAGCAGCCACACTGGAGTCTCTCCGCCCTGTGGAGAAGGGTCTTGTTTCTGCTGCAAGCATCTTTATACCACTGGATAAACAAAGTTAACCTCCATTGCCGAGCGTTCACCTCTGAGGTCTTCTCGAGGACACGATGTGTTTAATGCCCTTATGCTGCTTTTCTCTCTTCCCATCACAGAGCCAGGCCAGCCTGACCCAGGACACTTGACATAAACCTGCTTAAGTCTGAGATAAGCATGGGCCGCCTTGTTCCCACTTTGAATAAACTCAAACAGCACAAGACCGTTTGCAGATACAATGTAGATTAGAGGGGCAGAGGCTCACATCCTCTTAGGGATGAAATTATATGTATGTCTATGCAATGACTTCTGTTGATATTCTATTAGTGAGAATCCAGCCATGTACTCTGTCATCTTCAAAAGAAGCCAGGGAGTGTGGTCCTTAGCAGAGTGGCCCATTGTATGTGAGAATAGAACTTGTCATGTAGACATTCAGGCTCTGGTCTGGGTAGCTGATTCATCGTTCCTACTTATTTCTACCTAGAGGTAAAGGACTTGTGAGAATGAGGAAGGAGGAGTGTGCGCAGTGGAACTTTGGCTTATCCAGGGCCCTTTCTTAGACTGTGCCCGATATGCCATGGCTCTGCCTCACACACTCAGCCTAAATCTCTAACCAGCTCACTCTTGCCCTTCTCTCCTGGGCCCCTTTTCTTCTCCACCACCTCCTGAGAATCCCAGGACTTCCTTCCTCAAGAACAGGTTTCCATGCCCTGTATGAGACTGATCACCAATTGTCAGTCCCTCCCCGGGCCTGTTGTGCATGTCCACTGATGCCCACACTTCTGAAGATGGGGCTTGGGGATACCATGTGGAGATTGGTCTCTAAAGCAAATAAATGTATTGTGAAGCCAGATCCATATCTTAAAAGGGACCCATTGGTTCAGATGGAAGGGGAATTTCAAAACGTCTTGTTTCAATAGAGAAAAGCAATTGTTTGAAGTTTCTACTTCTTGTTTTGGTATCGGAGCAGCATCAAACCAATAAACATTAATTAGCCATTACAGAAGCATGATGATAGGCTTCAAAGAGAATGGAAGATTTATAAAATGGGGTTTCTAGACTCCAGCAGTCTGTCGTCTTAATGACAGGGCAAATGGAAATGATCTCATACTGATGCTTGAATTTAAAAAAAAAAAAAAGGAAAATTAAAAAAAAAAGAAAGAAAAGCCAGCTCATCACTTATCCTACAAAGAAGGACACAAGAGACAAGTCCTGTCTCACATGGGCTTTCAGGCAATATTTTAATACGTTAATTTGAAAACACCAAGGACCAACCTACATTTAAGAGAATATTCCAAAACACATACAAGTAAACAAATAAAATATAGAGTTAAAGTAAATATCCAGCAACTCTGATGAGAACAGAGGATAATACAAAACAAAAACAAAACTCAAAATATATATATAAAAAAAAAATAGACAGCTTTCCTATGAATGCCATGTCATGAAAAGGAAAAATTCTAACAGCACAGGTTCTTTGAAAAGTCATGAGTATAACTTTTAAAAGTTGAATTAATATGCCAATATGATATGACATCCATTTACAATATAAATAATTCTTTCATAATCCTATGAAACCACGAGCCCAATAGGATGCTTTATTTTATAATTTTCGTTGGTTACAGTGCATTGTCGGAGCAGCAGAAAAGTCACTGGTGCAATAACCCAGCAGTAGAACAGTTCTGTGGCACACACAGGTCCTGGATTCCAATCCTGCATCGTCCAGCAGTAGAACAGTTCTGTGGCACACACAGGTCCTGGATTCCAATCCTGCATCGTCCAGCAGTAGAACAGTTCTGTGGCACACACAGGTCCTGGATTCCAATCCTGCATCGTCCAGCAGTAGAACAGTTCTGTGGCACACACAGGTCCTGGATTCCATCCCTGCACCATTAGACAAATCAACAAGCAAGAGAGTGGGGCAGATGTGACCACCTGACTTTTGAGAAGTGTGTTGAGGGGCTCGAGAGATGACTCAGAGGTTAAGAGCACTGACTGCTCTTCCAGAGGTCCTGAGTTCAATTCTCAGCAACCACATGGTGGCTCACATCTGTAATGGGATCTGATACCGTCTTCATGTTTGTACTGACACACTTGTGTACTCATATACATACAATAAATAAAATCTTTAAAAAGAGAGAGAGAAGTATCTTAAGACAACTCTATAGGGAAATAAATGGCATAGCAAATAAATAGTGTAGGAAAAATAGATATCTACAAATAAAAGAATTTTGGGGATCTTTATATAGACATGAAAACTGTTTTCATTAAATAAAACCCTTTTTGTATCAACTGCTACCTTCTAGAGTTGAAAGACAACTCGGAGGAGAAAATGTCTGCAAATCACATCTGAGATTAATATCCAAAACATATAAACAAATCTTGCATCTCAACAATAAAAAAAGCCAAGCTGATTAAAAGGTAGACTGAAGCTGCTCTTCTCCACTTTGTAAGTCCTTCTCCTTCCCACCCTTTATCTCTCCAGCTTCACCCCCTATCCCTAGGTAGGAGAGAAAGAAGGATATGGAAGAGAAAGAGGGAGAGATCCCTGAGTCTAATTTCTTTCCTCTTGTTTCTTCTTTGAACAGAACTACTAACAAACTACAACCAACCCCCTCTAAGTGACCAATACCTTCTCTTGGGACCCTACCATTTATATACCCTTGGAAAGGTTCCCAGAATTCTAAATTGCACAACCACAGAAACGATCTGCAGCTGACAAAACCACACCCCTGCTAGAGCACAAGGCAAATCATTGCTGCCGCGGTCATTTTGAAGCAGCCCCATATTTTCACACCTGGGATTAAAACAAAATCACTTATAATATTTCTGTGTTTTTAAAAGAACCCAAAATTGTCACGACAGTATACAATAAACTTGAACAGATGGTTCCCTCCAAAGACAGCACAGATGGGTACCAAGCATTTGAGAGGAGCTCAGCACTCTGGCCCCCAGGGAAAGCAAACCAAAACATACAGTGAAACCCAGTATGGCGGTACACACTTGGAATCTTAGCACCCAGGAAGCAGAGGCAAGAAGCCCGGTCTACGTGGCTCTAGGACAGCATCTGCTACATAGAAATAGTGTTTCAAAAAAAATCACACTATGACACCACTATTTTTGTACCTCTTAGACCGACTACTATCATAAAAGGGGGAGGGGATGATAAGCATTTATGAGGCTATAAAGAAATGAAACCTCAGGACATTGCCAGAGTGTAAAATTGTATGGAGCACAGTTTGGCAGCTCTTCCTAAAGCTGAATACAGAATCTCTACATGATTCAGCAATTCCACTTCTAGGTGTATTCCCAAGGAATCAAAAACAGGAACCCAGAAAGTACGCTGGAGTTCACAGCAGCAGTCACTACAACCATGACCACGATGAGGAAGTAGCTTAATGGTCTATCAAGAAATGAATGGGTAAGCAAAATGCAGCACGGGCGTACAATGGAACGTTATTCTGCCTTACAAAGGAACGAAGTTCTCAAAAGTGTTGACTACAGCAAAGACTAGCCTTAAAAGAATTATGGTAAGTGAAGTAAATCAGACAAATAGTATTTGGTGACATTTCTATGAGGTGTAAGAAACAGGTAAATTCACTGGACTGCCACAGTGGTCACTGGGCAGTAGAAAAAGAGTGAAGAATCCCTATATAGCAGCTACGGTGTTCCTCCTCAATGGAATGAGAATGTTCTAGAAATGGTAGCTGCCCAGCAACATGAATGTATTTGCTGGAAGTGAATTATACACTGAGATGGCTAAAAGAGTAAATCTTGTGTTGTATACATTTATGACAATGTGAGGAATATACTAAAAGACAGAAAAGGAGCGTCAGGCAAGGCAACACCTTTTTGTATAGCTCCTCTATTTTGATTTAACTGTGGCAGTGCCCCAAACCACAGTAATTTGGTTATCAGGACTGAGGTAACTTGTTTTTTTAGAATCTTGCCCTCCCCACCTTTACAGCTAATTCAAAGACAGCCTGACCACAAGTGCATACTATGGGTTATCATCAATCACATGACATTGTACCTCCCTGTTGCCTAGGCAACCTGCAAGAAGGGCCCTCCCTGCTCTGCCACATAGGCCCAAATTCTTTCTCTCCTGAGAAACATCTATAGCTTGTGCTGTCTCCGTGCCAGTTCAAAGTCTTTCCCAAGTAGAAAGGGACAGTGAAGACAACCAGTGCAGTTTCAGGTGTGTGCTATGAAGACACCACATGATGCATTCAGACAAAAGACGCACAACTGGGTGCTAGTGATGACCTAGACATTTCACAGAACAGAAAAGAACTGGCAACAAGTCAGACGTGAAAAGACATGATAACAACAGCATGGAACATTATGGAATAATGCTATATATCCTTCACAGCTCAAGGATTGACCTAACTGGAGTGATAAGACACATGTACAGAAAAGCTGTGATTAGATGGGCTATGTGCACCCTGATGGAAATGCACTAGCTACTACATGATAAGCCAGTGCCTTAGCACACTCATTAATACGGCACAGAAGAAGGAATTTGTAAGGACAATTTTTGGAGTTTTGGTTTCTTTGAAAAACACAGAAATACCATGGGAATGTGTTCTCATTTTAATCCCAGGTGTGGAATATGGGGATGTTGTGGACTGTCCATAGCAGTTGGCTATGATTTGCCTCATGCTCTAGCAGAAGTGTGATTTTTGTCAGCTGCAGATAGTTTCTGTGATTGTGTGACACTGGGAATTTTGGGACTTTTCAGAAGATATATATATATATATATATATATATATATATATATATATACACACACACACATACACACACATACATACATATGGGCCCCAAGAGGTGGGGTTGTTAGTTGGTTGTTGGTTGTTGTTGGTATCATAGTCATGGAAAAAGAAGAAATATGAAGAAGAAACTAGATATCCTGACAGTGAAGATCAAGCTTGCCCCAGGGAACTCACTGCCCCTAACCAGCAGGAAGTAGTCTAACAGTAGTGTTGCCATCTTTCTGACTCCTGACTTATTCAGGGTTCTCTTTCCTTTCCTCTCTATCCTTTTTTTTCTCTTCTCTAGTGTTAGAGGGTTGAAAGGATGGAAGAAAAAGGGCAGAGAAGAGTGGAAGTAAGAAGAACCCACAAAGTAGCAAAAGGCCTGTTACCAGGGTTAGCTGCTCTCAGCAAGAGGTCTCTGTAGGGAAGCAGTCTCAGGTTATAGCGAGTAAGTCAAGAATGCTGCAATTGTTACTTTTTGCCACATTGTCAACAAACAGCTGCAGATAGACCAGAGAAAGATGTCCTCGATGCACTGAGTGTGACCCTGGGGAAGGCCTTGCCATTCCCATGGTTTCGGGCACTGGTGTCTCTGCCACACTTGTGCACACAGCAACCATATCCAATCACTCCAGGCTTCCTCCTCTCCTTGCAGAACAGAAAGAGCTTTTCTTTTCTTTTCTTTTCTTTTCTTTTCTTTTCTTTTCTTTTCTTGTAAAAAAACTAACGATAAAATTAAGGAACTCTCAGAACAAGGACTGTCTAATGGTCCCAGGCCATCATGTTTGAATCTTAGACTATGACAAAGACCACAGTGAAAGGAAGGGTGTGTTTAAAGGAGCAATAAGTTTGAAACTTGGAGAGTTTTGAAAGGCAAGACTCTTTACAGGGTGTGGGACCCTGTCAGCATCACGCTTAACTAAGAGAAATGGCAAAAATCCTTATATCTCAAGAAAATTTTCTTGCCCAAGAAATTTCGCGACTGCAAAGATAAACGATTTTAAAGCTCTTAGAGAAACAATCTAGATGTGAAGACAAATTAAGCTGTCATATTTTTCAGTACACTGGGAGTTCAAATAATTGTCTACAAAAACAAATTTCTTTTTGTGTTCTGCTGGTTTTTTTTCACTTCTCTCAAACTTTACTAATTTTAATTGATCTAAAGATTTTCCCCTTTTTGTTATTTTTTAAGAGTAGACAAAGTTTTATATTCCTCAAAATACTTTATTCTGCCCAACTGACAGTGTGTGTCGTGAGTAGAACTCATAAGTTACAAACTGTTCTGAGGGACAGGGAAGTGGCCCACTGAGTAGAAGCACTTTCAGTTTTGATCCTTGAAATCCACATAAAGCACACATCTCTAATTCCAGCACAGCTCCTGTGAGTTGGGAGGCTAAGACAGGAGAACCACTGAGAAGTCTGGTGTCTAGCTAGCCTGGAGTACACATGGAGGCAGAAACAAGAGTGACTCGCCCTCAAAGCAAGGAACAAGGAAAGAAACAACTCCTGAAAGTTGTCTTCGACCCCCCCCCCAAAGGTGTGCCTACATTGACACACACCTATAGACACAGTTGAATTAAAAAGGGAGAGAAAAGAAACAATTTGCTTAATAGGGAGGCTCCCAACAGCAGAACAGGTTCTGAGGACTCCCGCCAACAGCGTGATCAGACCCTGTCAAAAGAAAAACGGAGCTAAAGCACAGAGAGCAACCTGATTGGCTATAGTGCAATCTGAGAACAGCCTGATTGGCTGCAGTGCAGTCTGAGCTCAGCCTGATTGGCTATGCTGCAGTTGAGAGCAGCCTGATTGGCTACAGTGCAGTCCATAAAACCAATCAATTTGCTACAGCTTAGTTAATTGGCTCTGAGGTTTCCTTTAACCAACAGAAACTCCCATACTAGCATTAAACTCTGCATTAATCCCATCAGTTGGGACAGAGCAGGAGACTAATCTAAAGCTGTAACTCTTACATTTTACTCAGCAGAAACCACAAAGATGTAGACAGAATCGGGAGGAAGAAGAAAGACCTGATACTAGAGGACCAGACTGAGGAGACAGAGGAGGATTCTCAGATGTGAGCTGTGAAGTTAAGCCGAACCAGGACTTGAGAAGGCAGCTGGGCTCTGCAAAAATAACTAAGTGTAAAAACCAGACAAGATCAGAACAATGTGAAGATATGATACTTTATGAGAATATAGGAGAGAAAATCGTCGACTCTAGGAAAAACAGAAAGATATCCAAGAAATACTTAGATCAAATATCAAGCAAACAAAACCATCTTGTGGTTTCAATTAACTTGGGTAACTTAAAGAAAAGAATACCCATTTGACCTTGAAACTAGGAACATTTTATTTTGGTTAGTCTATGGATCTTTCCACTGTGTCCTGGAAAAGGAAAGTTGTGCCAGTCTTGAGAATAACGTGAAGCAATCAGAATATAGAAAACCACACATTTCCTTTTGCTTTAGTTTTTTGTCGTTGTTAAATTTTGAGTCAACATTAAACTCAATACTGAAGACTTCACTGCTGGGAAAGAAAGTGGGAACGTTTATTTCAACATGATGTGAAAGAAGAAAGATATTCCGTGAATAAGAGATGATGAAATTATGAAATAGAAAGGAAATAATAAAAAAGATAAAATGTTTTCATTAAACAATTCTGTGCCAAGTGGACATATCAAGAACTTGAGATGCTAGGGTATCAAAGATTAAAGTTTCAACATAACTTACAGAACTAAACATTGTAGACTTAGAGGAAGATGGTGTAAAAGAGACGGATGGAAGGTACATGCTCAGGGTTTAATATCAAGGAGTCAACAGATAGGTTTAAAGGTTTGATTAATGTCACTTAATGGTAGAGTCTTATTTTCACTTTCTTTTCTTTTATTTATTATCTGTATACACACGTGTGGATGTGCCTGTGTTAAGGAACAGGTGTAACAGTCATAGCACAGCTCTTCAGGAGTCCCTTCTATTTCTAACCTGTTTTGAGATGGGGACTTAAGGTGGGGTCTTGTACTTCTGCCACTCTGATACTACACACTTCAGGCTAGCTGGTCCTCAAGCTTTAGGACGATTTTCCTGTCTCCACCTTCCATTTTACCCTATGCTGGAATTGTAGATACTATATCCCACTTTTTTTTATGTGGATAGCAGGGATTGAACTCAGGTTGCTTCTGCCGCCACCACCGCACTATCTTGTAGACTCCAACAGGGATTTGTTCTAAGAAATACACTACTGGATTATTTTGTCATTGTGCAAACATCACAGAGTGTACTTACACAAACCTATATGATATTACCTACACACACCAAGGTTATATGGTGTATGTGTGCGTGCATGTGTGTGACTGTGAGAATGTGTGCATGTGCTTGTGCAAATGCATTTTAGTTACTTTTCTCACTCCTGTAACAAAATACCTATCCACTGTCACAGCAGGAAGACTTGGCTCCAGAGTGTGACTCTGGTCACACTGAATCTGCAATCAGGAAACAGAGAGAGATGGATGCTGGTGCTCAGCTCAGTTTCCTGTGTTTAATTCAGTTAAAACCCCTGGCCCATGGAATGGTGTTTCTAACATCCAGGGTGGTCTTTCCTCCTCAGTTAAATGTTTCTGAAACCTCTCTCATAGAGGGACCCAGAGACGTGTTCCCATGGTGATTCTAAGTCCCACCAAGTTGACACATTAACCATCATATGTGCATCACAGGCAGACACTTTTTAGTCTGTTGCTTACAGGGACACGATAGGCAAAATAATAGGTAATGTTAAGAATAAGGGAAATGGGTGGAGCGGAGAATAAGGGAAAATGATCAATTGAGGGATGACTATAAAATGTATGGGGCTGCTCCTGACCCATCCTGATTTACAGTAACTTTTGAAAACTACAAGTAGAAGTACATCCTGAAGCTATAGTGAAAATATAATAAAAACAAAAGCCAGCGCTACAGAACTTTACTGTCATTGTCAAGCCCTGTATACAGCATGTAATCAAACAGACCATACTCTGATACTATGGGAAGCATGGGGCAGTTTACACCAGTATCACCGCAGACATAGATCCACTGTGGTGCTACTAATGTCATGAAGCCTATGACATAACTAGACTTCTTTCAGCTCCTTATCATGGTTTATAAAATCGTATATATTTTTAGTTTGTTGGGTGAAATGGGACACGCCATGTTGCATGTGGAGGTAAGACACTTTTTGTAGAGTCAGTTCTCTTTCCACCTTTATGTGGGTTTGGGGGATTGAACTCAGGTTTCCGGGTTTGCACAGAAATACATTTACCCACTGTGGCTGTTTGAATGAGCACAGTCCCCATAGGTTCATATGTTTGAATGATTGATCCCTAGTAGATGGAACTGTTTGAGAAGGATTAGAAGGGTTAGGAGCTGTGACCTTGTTAAAGGAAGTGTGTCACTGGAGGTGACTTTTGAAACCCAAAATCCCACATGAGATACAGTGTGTATCGCTCTGCCTACTGCCAAAGGAGCAAGATATAAAGCTCTCAGTAACTGCTTCAGTATCATCCATGCCTATGTGCTTCCCACCGTGATAACTATGGACTAGCCCTCTAAAACTGAAGGCAAGCCCCCAATTAAGTGTTTTCTTTTCCAAGACTTGCCACTGAACCATCTCTCTGGCCCCTCTTTCACTGTTGGCCACCATATGTCACCATGCAGTGTACAATAACAGGCACATATTGCTTAGATCTTGCAATGTACCACGACACTAACAGCATCAGCACGTGAGAAAAGCTTGTTTCTCAGAGGTGGGGTGGTGGCTGGGAAGGAGACGGAAGAGCACCACAGTTTACTTTTCCCCATGAGATCTTTTTCATTTATCAGATGTGGAAGGTTGTGGTCCACAGGGATGCTGTTCTTCTTTAAGGAGTCATGGCCCTCACT
This sequence comes from Mus minutoides, assembly GCA_902729485.2. Classification (NCBI taxonomy): domain Eukaryota; kingdom Metazoa; phylum Chordata; class Mammalia; order Rodentia; family Muridae; genus Mus; species Mus minutoides. Next base: position 344,168 of record LR750573.1, read on the forward strand.
GTGGCTCAGGAATTCCCCAAGGCCCTTAGCACTGCAAACTAATTCAGCTGTTAGAGTCAGTAGAGAGGGGCTGCCACTTGCACATGGGTGTGGGCTAAAGGGAAGAAGGGCATAGAATCTAAACAAGGCTTGGACTACCTATCACAAGAAGCCCCTTCAGGTTCTTTAAGAACCTCTTCTGACTTCACCTGTTGTCTTTAAAGTTGTTTTTCCCCAAGTGTTTGACCCTGATCCATTTCCTGGGAGCTTATTCATCCACACTGTATAAGTCCATGAACTGGATTTCCTAATGGTAAGTAATCCCACTCAAGACACCTTGCCTTCAACATACACACCCACACACGTATTACATTCACACACACTTTCACATATACACTCACACACATACACTTTCACACATACTCTCACTCATACACATATACTCACACACATACATTCACACACATATACTCACATACACTCACACACACACTCACACATGTATACTCACACACATATACTCACATACAATCTTTTGCACATACACATCTACTCATACATACACATATACATACACACACATACATATACATATACTCACACATACATATAGTCACACATATATACTCACAAACATACCCTCACATACGTACACTCATACTCATACTCACACACATACACTCACACACATATACTCACATATATTCACACACATTCACACATACACATATACTCACATACACATATATACTCACATAATATATTCTCATACATACATTCACAATACAATTACATATATATATACTCATACATATATACTCACAAACTCTCACATATAGACTTACATACACACATACTCAAACATACACATACACATATATTCCCATACATACATTTACACAATGCAATCACCCATATATACTCCCATGCACACATATTCAAACACACATACTCACATATATTTATATATGTATTCACATACATATACTCACATTCAAACATACACACACACACACACACACACACACACACACACATAGCACCATAGTCTACCTTTTTTACAGCCAATGATCAAATAGGATGCTAAATGATGTTTGGGTTCCTTTTCTGAGTCATAGCGCCTCCCTCTTCACCTCCCTTGCAGAGCAGCTGCTTACTTTCATGTCACACGGTATTTTCTAGGCCTTTTTTTGCAGTCCTGTGCATCCCAGAAGCTGTGAGTTCCCTTCCTCTTTGTTTTCTTCCTCCTCTTGTGATGAAGCCTGTCTACCTCCAGATCCACTTTCTCACAGGAAGTCTCTGTGGGCTTTATAACCTTTCCTGCCCCCACCTCAGGGCCTGAAACCTCCCACTTCCCACTAATTGCCTGGTGGTTGGTCTCTCTCCTGTCTGCTTCTTGAGCATAAAGGCAACAACAAAAAGATATAAATATAATTCAAGCAAAGAAGAGAGCTGTCAGAAGACAAGGTGTGGTTATTTGCCAGCTGTATTGTGCAGACAGTAGTTGCCATGAACAATCTGGAAAAGACTGAAAGAGGAACTGTGCCTCAAAGCAAACTGAAAGGAGAGGAAGTTGTCCTGTGACCTCCACACTCACACAGCATGTGTACTCACATTTTTATACACACACACACACACACACACACACACACACACACACTGAGGGGAGAGAGAGAGAAAGAAGGAGAGGGGAAGGGAGAGGGAGAGAGAGAGAGAGAGAGAGAGAGAGAGAGAGAGAGAGAGAGAGAGAGAGAGAATAAACAAGAATAAAATTATCAAGAAGTGATAAAACTAAATGATCTCAATAGCCGTCCTTATGTGTGAGGAGCTGGGCTGTACTTTTGCTCTTGTCTCTGGGAGCTCTCTGCCTGGGAAAGTCCTGTTTTATACTTAGTCTCCCAGTGCAATTATTAATAAACTGCCCCCTTTGATCCCAGAAGTATCTCCAAGTAGATGGTAAATTAGGTGAACATCCTATTCATTGGGCATCTTTCCCTAGGAGCTCTGCTTACCTGTTTCAGAATAATGTGGTATTTGGTGTTTCTCAACACTGGCTAGAGAGTAGAATTACTCAGGGAGTTTGTTGGAGATAAATCAAAGCCCCTCTTGCTGTCCCCCATATCCTCCCAAACTATCCCAACAGTGCTTTTAGCTTCGGGCTGAAGAGTCTGTGTTCGGAGAGTGTTCCCATGTGATTCTGACCAAGTTTTTCCACAGACTCCAGCTGGGAAAGCAGAGTTGTCATTTGTGTTTCTGCTGTACTTCTGGTGGCTGTGTGACTCTGGGTGGATACCCTGAATATTTTCTGCATCTCACTGTTACATAATGTATTCTATAGGCTCATAGATTTGAGTACGTAATCACCAGAGAGTGATACTGTTTAAAAGGATTAGGAGATGTGACCTTATTGGAGGAACTATGTCAAGGGGTAGGCTTTGAGGTTTCAGAAGCCCATTCCAAGCCCAGAGTCTCCTGCGGATCAGAATATGGAACTCTCAGCTACTTCTCCAGCATCATGTCTGCTTGTATATCGACATGCTTCCTGCCATGATGGACTAAATCTCTGAAATTGTACACGAGGCCCAGTTAAATGCTTTCCTTTATAAGTGCTACAGTGGTCATGGTGTCTCCTCACAAAAACAGAAGGAACACTGACTAAGACAGAAACCTACAAGACATCAAAATTTATATAATCAAACAGTATGCTTGCGGAGAAAAGAGAATTGGCTTTAAAAAAAACATTAATGAAGTAATCTTGATTAATGCTTTATGAAAGGGATGAACAATGCCTCTTTGTGTTGTTGGGAACATTCCATGGTGGTCAACTGAACAGGATCTAGAATGAATTACCTGGGGATGGGTCTCAGGGCATGCCTGTAGGGGATGGCCATGATAACATCAATTTTTGTAGGAAAACTCATCTTTTTTATTTTAAAGAGCTATTTATTATTATATCTAAGTACACTGTAGTTGTCTTCAGGTGCACCAGAAGAGGATGTCAGATCTCATTATGGATGGTTGTGAGCCACCATGTGGTTGCTGGGATTTGAACTCAGGACCTTCAGAAGAGCAGTCAGTGCTCTTAACCACTGAGTCATCTCTCCAGCCCAGGAAGACTCATCCTATTTGTGGGCAGGACCATCCTCTCAGGAGGCCCAGGATTGTTTCAAATGGAGAAGAATCGCTGATCATCCCTTTTTGGATTTACTCTTGTTTCCTGACTGCCAGTGGGATGTGACCAGATGTTCTATGGTTGACCTCCTCTCCCTTGAACTCTGTGAGCTCACACAAGCCCTTTCTCCCTTAAGTTGCCTTTGTCTGAATATTTTATCACAGCAAACCAAAAGAAACCATGACATACTCAATAATACAGCTTTAGGCTTATAGTAAATGACTGATGCTTACATTTACTTATTTATTTATTTATTTATTTATTTGTTATTTATTTATTTATGTGTATAAATGTTTTGTTTGCTTGAATGTAGGTACATCATATCATTTTATTAATTGTTTAATGCTCAGATCCTTAAGTTTACACTATCTAATAGAATGATGTTGTGGTAGGTCTGTGTTGTGTCCACCTGTACAAAACTGGAGTTGTTTCCAACCCTCTATTGTTCTAGGTCAGAAGAAGCCACCAGAAATCTTCTGCTTGCTCTTTGGAGGGAGAGGTGATATGGAAGTCATATTCTTCTGAAGGTTCTGGGGGCTGCAGGTCACAGCTGCTGGTCAGGTGCGAGGTCATCTTTATGGAAGAAAGTCCTAGTTTATTCAATATGTAAAAACTCAAAAGAAGCAGGAAACTGCAGGCTCTGGGCTGTCACCTGGGGTCCTAAACAATGTTAAAGGTTCCAACTTGCTTTTCTGTATTAGCTATTATTCCTGCCTAGTAAGAGACCCCAAATTTCCGGTTTCAAATAGAATGTATTATCCAGTACAGCCAGACAAGTTATCAATGTGAGGCATAGCTTCGGATTCTGACTGAAAGTCTTAGTCAAATTTTTGGACTTAAGTAAGCCCAGAGAGTCCACAGCCGAACTCACCCATGTGTTTGTTATTAGGTGGCCCTCCTTCCTCACTGCCTGTTGGCAAGAGGTCTTGGTTCCTTGCCATTCGAGATACTCCATAGGGTAACTAGAATGAGGCAGGTGGCCTTTTTCAAAGTGACTGATGATGGAGAGAGGGAAGAGAGGAAGAAAATAAAATAGGAGATAGAGTCCTTTTCTTTTATATCCCAACGTCCATTTCTGCTCAGCCCTGTTGTTCACACAGACACTGATATTGGTGCAGTGTGAGAGACACAAAAGTATGAATGCCTAGGCTTGTTGGGAGTACCAGAAGTGTTCAATAACACAGGTACCCACTGTTCTCCCTGTTCATTTCAGGATTTAGAATTAACTCTCTCTCTCTCTCTCTCTCTCTCTCTCTCTCTCTCTCTCTCTCTGTGTGTGTGTGTGTGTGTGTGTGTGTGTGTGTGTGTGTGCATGCTAATTTTGCAGCCTTTATTAATCTATCCTGACCTCACTCTGTCCTATTCTCCTGCATCATTTGTACATCTTGAATTTTTTCTCTTCTCCCCAAGACACTGGGCACATAGGTTAAGATTCTCCAGAAGGCAGAAGTGGAGAAGTCTCTTTGTTGGACATGATTTCTGAGAACAAAAGAGTCCTCTACCTCCCAAGTGCTGGCATTATAGAAATGTGCCATTATGCACAACTTGTACCCATTCTTAGGTATAGTGTTGGGCATTAAGGAGAAAAGGGGGTGCCCCCTTGGAAAGGAGATCTTTGCCTTGCATGATAGGAATTGGAACCAGAATTTCATGAACCGGCTGAATGAGCAGGGAGGAAGCCTGTGGATTCACCTGGAAGAAGGAAGCCACCACACTCATTAGTCCAATGACTCAAAGTCATTGTGTTGTGTGTGTTCCTGGTGTTCCTAGTAAGTGCCCAGGACAGCTAAAAATCAATATAAACTTGATAGCATGTAGAATCACATTGAAAACACATCAACAACTATTATGAGGGATTACCTTGATTAGATTAATGGAGGTAGAAAGACCCAATTAAATATGGGCATCACCATTCCCTATGCCTGGGCCTTGAATTGCATAAGAGAGAAAGTTATCTGAGTAAGAGCAGCCTTCTATGTCTGCTTCCTGACTACGGATGCAATGCTACCTCAAGCTCCTATCACCAAAACTTCCCCAACATGAGGGATTATAACTTCAAAGTATGAACTAAAATAAACCCTTTCTCCCTTAGGTTGCGTTCGTTGGGCTTTTTTATTACAACAACAGGAAAGGTAACTAAGACAGGCCTAAAGCGGGAGAGTCACAGCAGGTGCTCTGCCAGAGATTCTCTACCCAAATAACACAGCCTTGATCTGGCCTGTATACTGTGGCTGTGAATAATATATGTTGTGCTTCTTTAAAAGAAATCCCCAGATCAATGATGTCAGGGACTTTAAAACACACAAAGATATCTAGAGCCCAGATACGTGGATGCAAATTTCTATGCATGAAGGCTCTTTCTCTAACATTAAGAGTTCTTGCTGTGGGGAGAGGAAGGGCAGGAGAGGTTCTGGAAGTGAGAATGGAAATCCGTGTGAGGCATCTCTGGGACAAGCTGGAGAACTGGGATAAGGGAGGCTATGGGAAGTCTATGGAAGTGACCCTAGCTGAGACTCCTATCAGTGAGGAATATGGAGACTGAAGTGGCCACCTCCTGTAGCCAGGCGGGACTTCCAGTGGAGGAGGGGGACATCAACCCACTCACAAAACCTTCAACCCAAATCAGTTCTGCCTACAAGATGCACAGGGATAAAAATGGAGCTGAGACTAAGGGAATAGCCAACCAATGACTGTCCCAACTTGAGACCCATCCCATGGGAGAAAGCCAGACCCATACACTATTAAGGATACTCTGTTATGCTTATAGACAGGAAACTAGGAAGACTGTCTCATGAGAGGCTTCATCCAGCAGAAGATAGAGGCAGATGCAGAGACCCATAGCCAAACATCAGGTGAAGCTCAGGGAGTTTTGTTGAAGAGTTGGGGATAGGGGTCAAGGACATTATAAGAAGACCTACAAAGCCAACTAACCTGGACCCAAGGGAACTCACAGGGACTGAACAACCAACCAAAAAGCATGCAGGAACTGGACCTAGGGCCCTACACATTTATAGATGTACAGCTTGGTTTTCATGTGGATCCCCTAATAATTGGAGTGGGGAGGTGCCTCTGACTCTGTTGCCTGCCATTGAATCTTCTTCCCCTAATTGGACTGGCTGGTTGGGCTTCAGTAGGAGAGGAAATACTTAGTTATGTTGGGACTAGATGTCCAGGGATGGGGTAGTAAACAAGAGGTGCTTCCCCGTCACTGAAGAGAAAGGTAGGGAATAATGAGGGGAAGGATTTGTAAATTGGAACTGGGAGGACAGGAGGAGGTGGCAGTAGGACTGTATAAATAAAGAAAATGAAGTGAATAAATAAATTAATGAAGTAAAAACCACCCATTGTTCTATAGAGTGTATATTCCGGATTTGAGACTCTGGATAGTATGGAAACCTGCTTACTGTAGCTAGGAGACTCTCCAATGTATAGGTTATATACAACTGATAAAAACAAACCCAACAATTTTAAAAAGAAGAAGCTGAAGAGTCTCCAAGACCAAGTTCATTGTGGTGCTTTAGATAAGAATTCCCATAGCCTTGTATATCTGAGTGCTTAGTCACCAGGGACTGAAACACTTTGAAAGGATTAGAAGGATTAAGAGGTGTGGTGTTGTTAGAATAAATGTGGTGTTGTTGTGTCACTGGGGGTGGCCTGTGGGATTTTAAAAGCCCATGTCAGGCCTATGCTCTTACTTTTGGCCTGTGGATCATGATTTAGCTCTCAGAGCTACAGCTCTAACACCTGCCTACCTGCCGCCATGTCCTCCACCATGTTAAAATGGACTCAACCTATGAAACTGTAAGTAAGTCCCCAACCAAATACTTTGATAAGAATTGCCCTTATCGTGGTGTCTCTTCACAGCAATAGAACATTGATTAGATGATCATGTATACTTTTTCTCTATCTACTTTCTTTCCTTCACACTGAAACATCTGCAAAATAATTTGATCCATTTTCCTCACCTCTTCCTTCTTGCTGTAGTCTTCAGAGACTCAGCGCGTTACCAGCTCTACACGAATCATTGCCAGGGCACCACACTATGATAACATTTCCCTTAAACAGCAGTTAATATGCTTGCTATTTCTGTCTTTGTCAAAGGGACTGGAATTTTTGTTTTCTTTCTTATCTATTTCTAAGCATGCTTCATTCTGTTTGCCCTATGGTCTCTGGAAACGATTGTTGAGAAATAAATAAGCAAACAGAGGAACACATGGAAAAGAAATAATGGGGAAAATATGTGAAAAATGAGTAGATCTTAGAAATCAAAGCTGTGTTTAAATATAGAGCACCGATTAAGGTTTTGGACAGACATTTGCTGGTTACTCAGATGTGCCCAAAGGCATCGTAAGCAAATGTTGACTCTAGTTGACCAAGCCTGACATTTCTTCCGGCCTTCCTGATGCCAGTCTGACACTCATTTCATTGTGTATGTTTGAGGACAGGAGAGTGCCCAATAAAAAGAGGACTCCACACACTGTGGAGGAAGACAAAACCAAACAAAAATATACAACAGGTAGCAGTCAGAAGAGTCTAGGAGTTTCCCACAATGCAGTGGTAGCCAAGCCTGGGAACATTTAGAAAATATACATTCTTGCTCAGATCTAGATTCTGAAAGTTCTGGGCTTGGGTAAAGGTTCTAGCACAACTACAACCATTGAGCCAGCATCCATACCAGCAAGGCTGATGGAATCTAAAGATGGATCTAAGTGTGAAGGGTACGTTAACCTAGTGTCCTACATAAAGGAGGTCCTTCATGGTTAAGGTGAAAGCACATGATCACTGTGTCCATTTCTTGCATAAATCATGGAATTTACTCTGTAGCCTGCCAGTTTGACACCCACTCAGAGAATTAAATTCATTTAGCAAGTCAGAAACTTTTTCATTTTTTTTCTAACATCATTTAAGTTACAGTAAACATCAGTAAACAATGCACATATCTTTTTTATTGGAAACAATGTGGTTGCCATCCTAATGGAAATAGAGTATCAGGGCACCCTGCATGTTCAACATCTAAAGGTTCTTTTGAGAATCAGACAGTTTATCACACTTACCAATTATAGTTAAAATGATACACCATTCTCTGGAGTTAGCTGGACATGAGTTCAAACACAGGTTCTGATTCTTGCTGGCTATGCCTATGGCCACAAGCTATTAATCTCTGGGCTTGTTCCTATTTTGTGATGGTAAAAGAAACTATCATTGAAGATGAGAGTTTGAATGAGATACCTCCACCATGGTCTTGGACATTAATATATTTTGTCCCTAGTTGTTGATGTTCTTTGAGGAAGATTAGGTGTGGCTTTGCTGGAGTAAATATGCCACTTGGAATGGACTTGGAGGTTTCTAAAATCAGACAATTTCCAGTTAGCTCTTTCTGTTTCCAGTTTGCCACTGAAGATGGGAGCTCTCAGCTGCTGCCCCAGCATCCTCTGCCATTACCTGCTACCTCTGCTCCAACATCACAGACTCTTATCCCTCTGGGACCATAAGTCAAATGGACCCTTTCTTCTGTAGGTTGCCTTGGTCATGGTGGGTTTCCTCATAGCTATAGGAAACTAACTCAGACAGAGAGTATGAGTGGACGCAGTGGAGTGGCCTATATAGACCTCTAAGTCATTGCCTGGGGCATAGAGAACAATCAAAGGGCTAGATTTTAGAGTTATGATTACTAAATCTCAGTATGATGAGAATACCTATGGGGAAAACAATCGAGATTACTCTTACAACCCATCACCATTTCTAAAGACAAAAGACAACTGGATGCCACCCTCCTCTGGGACAAGTTTAAAGAAGTTGTGTTTGTTTGCTTGCTTGCTTGCTTGCTTGCTTGCTTGCTTGCTTGCTTGCTTGCTTTTAACTAACTCTGAGCAGAGGCAGGCATATTCTCACCCTCAGCATCACAAGATGATGGAAGTATTCCACGAGAAAAGGAGTCCACACGACATTGTGTTGGGAGTCGGAGTAACAATTGTTCCAACAGAAGAAGAGGGAAATTTGGAAAGAGGTTAATCTTAGCTGTCCGAGTTTGAGTACATTCGAGGCAACTACCCACAACCCTGAGATGAAGTTTATGGCCTTTCCACCTCCTTATATGATCCTGGGGATAGGGCACATGGATGGGACAAATCTTCACCCCTTCACAATGGCATTCATTATGACAGACTGTATTTTGCCAGACTTGAAAGGGGACAAGGTGGGTTCTGTGTGAGGGAGTCCTAAGGACAGGGAGGGACACTGGATATGAGAACTGGCAGGGAAAGAGCTTTTGGACGATTCTGTTAGTGGAGAGGAAGAAATGTGTGCAAAATTCCCTTGCCTGGGAGGCGCCAGGCTAAGCCTCTTCTTGAAGACTCATACAGTAAAGCCTTGCTTAACCCTTGTATGACCCAGAGGAGCCAGACAGTAGTAACCTGAGGAAGATGCTAATGCTCCCCATTCTGTGATGTTCAGGAAAGAGATCCTGAAGACCTCTATTTAAATGTCCCTTGTTGGGTCTTGGCACATGCCTTTAATTCCAGCACTAACATAGGCAGGGACAGGGGCAGGGGCAGAGGCAGACAGATCTCTATAAGCTTGAGGCCAGCCAAGTCCATGATAGCCAAAGTTACAATGAAACGCTGTTTCAAAAACAAAACAAAACAAAACAAAACAAAACAAAACAAAACAAAACAAAACAAAACAAAACATGCCCCGTGTCAGGCTGAGGCTGTAACTCAGTTGGTAACGTGATTGCCTAGCATGCATTGCTAGCATTCTGGGTTCAATGCACAGAAACGCATAGACCAGGCATGTCTTGTAACCCCAGCATCTCAGAGATGGAGACAGAAAGTTGAGAAGTTCACGGTCATCCTTTTCTACATATCCAGTTTGAAGACAACACAAGATACATGAAACCATGTCTCAAAAATGTTATTTTTAGAATGCCTCAATGTCTTCACTGAGACTGAATACGGAGTAATTCCAGGGAATGTTGAGAAATACAATGTTTCCTATCACTGTTCCACGGGAACAACCTACACTGTGAATGCTGACATAAAGAAGAGAGCATTTATAGAGTCCATCTGTAGGCTGTTGTCCTGCACTGCCTGCTCTTACTCCCACAGGGTTACCCTAACTCCATAAGAAAGACAGATAGCAACACATCTTGTGGCCAGAAAATAGAGAGGCTCATTTCCTTCAGGAGTTGCTTGGTCATGTTTTGACAGACACAGAAGAACTGAAGGGCAGCATAAACAGTGTAAAATGCAGAGCCTTCCAGGGATCCAAAAACAAAACCTTTTAGATACAAAGACCATTGTCTGAAACCGTTCAAACTGTAGCCTTGCCTGACAGGAGAAGCTTTACCATCAACCCTCGCAGTCTTCATATATGAAGCTATTTGTGCAGCCCCCCTCAAAAAAAAAAAGCCACAGAGATGGTGACAACATCCACATAATTTCATTTTCACTTCCAAACCTTCTTATCTTGAACAAATGAAGACCAGGAAGTATGCAGAATGTAACCTTATATAGGCCACGAAGTTCTTTGAGTGGTAAGCCTACACCCAGCCCACACCCCGACTCCAATCCATTTGCTTTGCAGGGAGACAGAGGAAGGAGTCCACAGAGGCATCACCAAATTTCCTGGGAAACAGTAGGTCACAGATCTCCTGGAGCCGCTTCTGGAAGACCTGACCCAGATGGGTGGAGCTCACATTACTGGTCTGAGTGGTTAGTTTTGGGATTTAGTTTTCTGAGACAGTATCTCAACATATTGTTCAGTCTGACCTCAAATTTATAATCTCCCTGCCTTAGCCTCCTAAATTCTGAGGTTACAAACATACATCGCCAGACCAATTAATATGTGTTTTTGACACACTCAAAAAAAAACTCCAAGCTGGGAGCTAAAGCAATGTTTCAGTGGTTAGGAGTCCTTCCCGCTCTTCCAGAGGACCCAGGACCAGGAAGGTTAGAAGATCTTTAGGTGCGGCTCCTGACCACATAGCCCTCACAAATATCTTGTACACATTTAAATGTTCATTCCTTTGTTCTATAAGACACAGAAATAGAAGACTCATGAAGAAGCAAGAAAGAAGATTTACTAGATAAAGACCAGGCCAGATTATGGATGCCCGCGGTGAGAAGCCAGCGTAAGGTTTGGGGAAATGTTTATTTCTTTTACAAACACATTTTGGAAGTCATCTGGATGTTTAGCTTCCTGTAAACTAAAGATGTATAGCACTGGATACTCTTCAGTCACTGACTTAGATACCCGTTAAGCATGGCCTTTGTATGTTTGACACCATTCAAACATACAAAGAGTGCATTCATCATGTGTTCAAGTCACATGCCGTAAATCAAATCATATCTTACATGTCCTGGGGTGCTTGCTACTTGAAGAACTTCTCATTAAACACTTTATCTGTCAAACATACACATCCTCTGTGTGTGTGTGTGTGTGTGTGTGTGTGTGTGTGTGTGTGTGTCTGTACAATGCATTTATCTTTTCTTAAAACTGGATGCAACTGTGGCTTCTTGCTCGCTACTAAAATTCCTCTTTTCTCTCCAATGACCTAATGGCTAAAAGCCACTGCCCTAAATATCTGCTGGCTTCTCAGACAGGAAGACACCAGTTCCTTGTCAGCCACCCCACATATACAATGAGCTACTGTCAGTAAGCTCTCTGACGTGTACAATGTTTGGCAAACGTGTGAGGGAGGAGGGGAGGGACCCTCTGGCCTCTCCCCGGATGTCTGTGCGTATGGGATACTGTTGGTCTGTTTTGAAGGACTCAGTGAGTGGGTGAAGTAGGGAGGGGAGGCAGACTGTTCAAGGCAAAGAAAGACTGGGGGAGGGGAGACCTTGCTAGACTTAGCTGGGAGAAGCTTCAAAGATCAAAGAACTGCTTTTCTGAAGCTGACTTTTCCAGACCTTTCTGAAGTACTCAGTTAAACCAGACAAAGAAGAGCCTGTTGCTTTAATTACCCACCTTATCAGGCCACATTCCCATTTTGCTTGATCAGCAGGAATCTTGCCCACATGTGTGGAGGCACCATCCCAATTTGCATGCACGAGCCATCTGCTTACTTTGCATCTGGAACAGGTTGGCCAGGACCAACCTCATCTGAAGAGTGTCTGGTCATCTTGAACTTAACTCGTCCCTTAACTGCCTCACAGCTCCTTCTGAAGGTACTTGATGGGGGGGGGGGGCACTTGGTTCCCTGGGGCGCTGACTAACTACCACCCTTCCAAATTCTGCCTCAGCAGAGATGGTGCTCTGAGCATCCCACTGTGTGTTCACGAGCCCCGCCTTTGCCTGCGCCCGGCTCAGGCACCCCACCTTTGCCTACATGAGTGTGCAAGGATGCACAGGACATTTGGATGGTTATAGTGCTGCAGTAGTACCATATAGGAAAAACTATCATCTTCTGTTCAAGTGGAATCTCTAGCTGGTATGGAGACCTAACATTCCAGGAGAGCCTAGGCTGAGGGACCACCCTGCTTCACGAATGCCTCTGGAAGGCAGAGCCACCTTAAGCCATGCTAAAGAGACAGGAATCGCAAGCCCTTTTGTGAGACAATGTACTTTTTCTTACCAGAGTCTGAGGCTGAAGCAATGCAGCTTTGTAAATCGGATCCGTGACTCAGAAAAGCCCTCTCAGGCGTGTAGCTGCCTGCCTACCATGTGTCTGACCTTCCTCCTGGTGGCTTTACTCAAACCACCTGGCCTTTACTCTTCCTTATCTCCATCTTCCTCCGCCAGGCAGCCACCAAGATTTACAGCTTGTCTGTTTTGGGGTTTTACTTTTAAATGCAAAAAAAAAAAAAAAAAAAAAACAACTGTCTTGGAGGGGCTGGTGAGTTGGCTCAGTGGTTAAGAGCACTGACGGCTCGCTCTTTCAAAGGTCCTGAGTTCAAATCCCAGCAACCACATAGTGGCTCACAACCACCAGTAATGAGATATGACGCCCTCTTCTGGTGTGTCTGAAGACAGCTACAATGTACTCACATATAATAATAAATAAATCTAGGGGCTGGAGCAAGCAGGGCCAGAGCAAACAGAGGTCCTGAGTTCAATTCCCAGCAACTACATAATGGCTCACAACCATCTGTACAACTACAGTGTACTCATATACATAAAATAAACAAATCTTTTAAAAAAAACTGTCTTGGATTTTCTTTAGAAGTCTCGTCTTAAATTCTTTTACTGATGAGACCAAGAACCCCAAGAAGGGGCCCCCATTTCCTGGGTAACATGAGGTAATTCAGGCAAGACTCCCCAATTTTTCTGGTAAGAATAGTTGTATAACTGAAGACTATTTGATCAATCCAGGAACAAGCTAATGCCAAGTTTGAGGCTACATAACCATGAGACACAAATCCGTAGTTAATTAAGCATGAAGACTGAATGTCTCTCTGTGGCTTTGACTCGTTGCAGCATTGACTGGATGTTAGGAAGCAGGCTGATGCTTCTTTTGAGTAGCTTATCCTCAAAGGCAGGATGGACTCCTTCCCAAACCGGAGAGCCCGCGAGAAGAAGAATTCAGAGACTATGGGAAGGGCAACTGAATTGAGGTGACTTGTAAGAGGTTGTATTTCTATTTTCTAATATGTTTTGTGGAGCTTTATTTGAAATCATGGTGCTTAAGCCTACAGAGAGGAAGGAACTGGGGAGGCGGCTCAGAGAGTGAATGCTTGCACGGTGTCCCCGTGTCTCACTTCTGGGCCAGGTATTTCCAGGTTCTCTGCCTTTTATCTAAGGAGCCAAAAATAATGGTTTTATAGAAGAAGGAAGAGAAACTTCAACAGGATGAAAAGCAATAAGATTATAGAGGGATACACTCAAGATTGATAGCAGGAAGCTGAATAAAGACACCCAAAGGCCCCAGGTTACCACTTGGGTCTGAAGGAAGTAGAGGCTAGTGCTAATATTACTCAAGTGGTTCTCAACCTCGGTTGATACTTCAAGTAATGTATTTATTCTTTCTATTACACATGACCCCTCTCATAGTGCATTTGATCTTAATCAACTGCATGCCCAACTATGCATAGATGGTAACAGATGTGGTAAACACAGGAGATCTCCAGAAGTTCACTTGAAGGGAGTTTGTCCTACACACACCTAAAACCAGTTCAGGCCGGATGGACCCTTCTACTTTTCATATCTAGTTATGCAGAGAATATACTGAATAGACACTGTCTGTGTGTGATTGTTATTAAGGATGGATGATCTATATTACTATTCTGAGATAAGAACATATGTATCCTGAAGCAGGTTCTAGGGGAGTCTGGGGCTTCAAGGTGCAATGATCGGACAGGAACACTGTGTGCACAAAGCACATGCAAGCAAAAGAACTAAGTTGCCAAAGGTATCATTAAAGAGGAAGGTAAGAATAATCAAAATAGGGTCCTGGGGAACCAAACTCTCTGTTTGCCTCAAGGGTATCTGAGAACCACAGAAGAAGAAAAAGCCAGTTCTGTTAGCATATCCTTGTAATCCAAGCTCTGGGGAAGTGGAAAGAGGAAGAACCCATTGGCCAGCCTGATCTACTTGGTGAGTGTCAAGGGCAGTTCCCAAAGAATGATACATTAGGTTGTCCTTGTCCTCTGGCTTCCATGCGTTCTTGAACATGTGTGCATGCACATCTGAACACATACACACACACACACAGCATGCGAAGAATATTAAGAATGGAACAGGATTCAATACGCAAACAATACACAAAGAATTTTAAAATAGATGTAACAAGTTTCTTGTTAAAGTGATTAATCACATTTCCACCCAAATGTTTATTCATTCCACTACCAATACTTAAATCAATATTTGAGCAAATAGGTCTTACAGGAGAGCTTCACACTTAAATCCGTGCCTACATAAGATTAAGAGTCTGATCTTTTAAAGATGAGATATGACACATATCCCATACAACTCTTAGCAATGGCCATCATTAACACTTACAAAGGGCTGGGCCTTGCAGTATGCACTTTGACAATCATCACCTCGTTCAGTTAACCTTCCAAATGATCCTAGCAGCCTGTATTTTTATGTCCACTTTCCTGGGGAGGTAACTGAAGGATAATGTAGTAGATGTGATTTGCTTTTGTTGGCTCTGCTTTCCTTCCTGGGAAGACCAACCTTTCTCCTAGTCTGTAAGTCACCAGGGCTTTTACCTCAGCTCTTTCCAATCACCATGCACAGGTAGAGCACACATCCTAGACAGGCCGGTCAGAAACTCTATTCTGAGAACTTGCATTCTGAGAGGACATAGCAGCCCAGAACTCAAACACTGACCAAAGTAGGATTGTCTGAGCTAAGTGTCCTAAGGACACAGGATACTGCATTCTGAGTGGACATAGCAGCCCAGAACTCAAACACTGTCCAAAGTAGGATTGTCTGAGCTAAGTGTCCTAATGACACAGGATACTCAGCATCCCTGCCAAGATCTCTGGAGTGGGCCGGGCTTTCAGCTCTTCTTTTTGTTCTTTGATCAACCCTGATAAAAATAGCCCCTTCCTGGGTACAGTGTGTGTTCTCAAGAGCTGGTCTGTACTCCTTGCTGCTCATATAGGTTCAGTCGTGGCTTAGACTCGAAGGGGAAAAGGTAAGAGTTTAACTCAGGTTTTAAAATCTCACTGGTGACCACGAGTCATCAACGGTGACTCATTTTCCTCTCGGCACTAGTTTTGGGGCTTTTGTTATCCTGCAGGAATAGATTTTGCATTGGTTTTGCTTTGTTGCTGAAGGTGTTGGCTAGTTTCTCACCAGGACAGCATAGACACTAATTAGGATGGTTTCTCTTTGTTTGGGAAGCTAGGAAAGGAAACTCCGCCCTTGACCATGATGGTGAGTTAAAACCGCCCACCTGCTTTTTGTTGCTTGTTTCTGATAGCACATCAGTATACTAATATACACTCCCTCTGATATAGGGCAAGACATCTGTCTAGGTGTCTGCTGCCTCTTGCACCTGTGGTGTAAGGGCAGAAAAACATCCTAGTGATACAGAGACAGATGCCATTAGCAGACAGATCATGCTTTTTTGAGCTTGGGTGATGAATGAGATGGTCAAGGGAGCTTAAAACCTGTGTAGATAGGGAAACTGCTCACAGTCCTAAGCAGCGATTGATGTGTTAGAATAGCAGCTCGAGTCTGGACATAACACACCCAGGCCAAAGCAGTTCCAAGTGGAAGAGGGTTACTGGGGACAAAGAGGGGAATGAGAGAAAGACAAAAGGGGAAAAGTGGGAGAAAGATCTGTCTTTTATTAGGCTCTGATGTAACCTGTTCCCAGGTAAAGTGTGGGAAGTGGATTCTGGGAAGGTATGTGGTTGTCATGGCAACAGGCATCACCTATGTGTGACATTCCTGAGTTTGGAGCAGATCTGACCTTTTGATACCAACAGTGATTATCTGGATGATGACTTTCTTGAGAAAGAGGGACAAGGTCTTGCTGTATAGTTCATACCGGCCTTGAACTCACTATGGGGTCTTTGCATCCCTTCCTTCTGTGTTTGAACCTGAAATATCCCCAACAGACTCAGGTTTTGAACACTGAAAGGCTGTGGAGACTTGTGGAGAACCTTAGAGTGTGGAACCTCCCTGGCAGGAGGAAAGATGCCACTAGAGGTGGGGGTTGGGATCAGGATCAGCTCTGAACCCAGTGACATCATACCTAGGCGACAGCCACCAGCACACCTGTTGTCAAGGCAACAACCACCATATCCCCAGAATGCCCTTGGCTCACCTCCCCCCTTTACCTGCTGCTATGTGACTAAATAAAAGGAAGACCTCTCTGCGCTCTCTCTCTCTCTCTCTCTCTCTCTCTCTCTCTCTCTCTCTCTCTCCCCACCCCTTCTCTTTCGCCACCACCTTTGCCCTTCTCTCCTACAATAAACTTCATGTGGAACTGTTTGGCCAGGCATGGTCTGTCTGGAGCAGCACTTCTAACACAACAATGGGTCTTTGAAGGTTCTATCTGCCCTGGTCCTAGCCTCTGCTCTGACTCTTTCCTGGTATACATGACCTGAATAGGTAGGTCCCTTAACCATGTTCCTGCCATTGCAGACAGAACCATTTCTCCATGACAATGAGCTGAGACTGGTTAAACTATGAATCAGAAGCAGTCTTTCCTTCCTTAAGCTGTTTCTGCTATGGATTTGGTCACAATGCTGCAAGTGATTTGATACACTACCTGTGTCTCCAGAGTGCTTGGATTGAAGACATGCCACTACACAGCAGTGACAGTCTCAAGGTCAAGGATTATCTCATTTATCTTTGTATGTCCCGTGCGTGGCTCCTATAATCACTCAATTTAATAAAGCCCTGCTTCCACTGAACCTCTCTTCCTGGGTGGCCAGGCCAGGCTCCATTCTTCATATTAGTTAGGCTGGGTCTCCACTGGAACAGTAGAGCTAGGGGCTTGGGAGCAGTGGCTGAGAGTCCCAAGGCTGACAGTTTTACTCTTAGTCTGGCCTTATTGACCACCAGAAACTGATCAACACATTTTTTAAAAGCACAAACAATGCAAAGAATTGACTATCAAAACATTAGCCTTAGGTCTGGGTTCAGGAAATCTATTGACTAGCAATGGCTTTGAAGCTGCCCTTGCCATTCAGGGCAGTCTTTGTTGGCACCATGGGTAGTGTGAGCTTGTTTGCAGTGTGAGCTTGCTGAGTTTGCAGTGCAGGAGCCTTCAAGATGGCCCCATAGCTCTCACAAACCTAGGCTCTGAGGCAGGAGGATCCCGCTGTGGGGAAGACACATTTCCCTTGTCTGCAGTTCTCGAGCCTTGAGGCACTTAAGCCTTGCAAGGAAGATCTTTAATTGAGCTCAGGTCGGGAAGTAGCACGTGTGTTTCTGCGTCTCTCTAATCCCCACCCCCACCCCCGACTGTATATTATCAGGGCTGACAGAGGCGGGGGCTGCTGCTCACATTTTTGTGAGATTATGCAATTTGGTCTTCCTTGAAGTCCCGTGAGAAGCCTGGGAAACTTTACAATTTCAACCTTTTTCCTTTCCCGAGAAGGAAGTAGGATTCCATTCTATTCTTTGTCCAGCCCCACCCCCACTCCCACCCCATAAGAAAGAGTTCCCGGAGACGAATAATTCAGAGAACTCACAGAATGAAGGAATCTGGGAGGGAAACGTCGTTCAGATTCCCAGGGCCCGAGAGATGCAATCTGTAGTACCTCGTGGACTGAGTGAGCCCCTCACGAGTCTTCGAACGATGGAATAAAGGAATAGTAGACCACATCCCCTCTCGGGTGACTGACAGAAAGAGACCCGGCAGGAAGGAGGGACAGAAAGACAGAGTTAATGGAGAGATTACAGAACTGAAATATGTATTGTGATTCCCAGATGAATAGGATATTTCATCTATGATGGGGATACTCTGGAAGGGCTGAGTTAGTTCTAAATCCAGAATTCTCTTGCAGGGAGGCAGAGACCTCAGACAGACCGACTTCAAGGATGCATTCAAGGCCTCTCTCCCCGCGTAAACGCTGCCTCTGCTGTTTGCTGAGGGCACTTTCAGATGCAAATGTGAAGTTGGTCCCTCAGAGCTAATCTGGTTGCTATTCTCCTGCTCGCCCGAGTCCCTGAGAGACTTGGCTGGAACACCAATACTGCCCTGCAACAGGAGAGTGTCATATCACCTCGCTGCTGCACTTCAGAAGAAGAAAACAACTGAAAAAAAGCAAAAAAAGGAAAAACTCTTGATAGTATTTCCCCCTCTGACGGGGCCGGTCAGTTACGGACTTTCTTCGCTCTCAACGCTACTCAAGGGAAAAACCATCCAAAGGGAACTGTGCCCTGCACCCCTCACCCCTCACCCTGCACCCCAGCCTGAAGTTCCCTAAGGGACTCACTGTGCAAAAGAAAAACAAAAAACAAAAATCCAAGAGGGTGTCTTTCCAGGGCTGGATCCTCCTCTTGTAAATCCATGGACCGCCCCCCCCCCCAATGCTATCGCATTTGTGCTAATGGGCATTTTACTCCCTTTGGCCCAGAAGCCACTTGTACATTGTCCCCTGAGCTCAGAAAAGAAGACGTGGGCCCTGGTTATGCTTTCAAGTTCGCTGCCTTTCCCTGCTTAGCTTCTGGCGGCAGTGGACAGATTTGCCACAGGAGATTGAGAGGACTTCAGGGCTGTCAGCAAAATAACATCCCTCCTTTGTGAAGGGGTGACAGGCCTACAAAGGGGCAGCCTATTTTATCTGCTCTTGCTGGCTGCCAACTTTTTAAAAGACCATTTAAACATTTTCCCACAGAATGTATACTAATTGAAAAAAATATATATATGACAGACAGCCCAAATAAGGGAGACGGTTTCCCTAAATTCCACCATTCAGAGGTAATCATGATGCATACTTGTGGAGTCTCTCTTGTTTATCTTTCTTCCATATATCTATTTCTGAGTTTAAAATGAAATTTTGTATCTCTGAGAGCATGCTTGTGATCTCCTGCTCACACAGAACTCTGTGGTCCTCCTTTTGACTTCCCCTGGACTTCAGTACTCACACCTTGTAGTGTTCATCGTTCTGCTCCAGAAAGACCACACACACACCAGGTCAAACAGTTTCGTGTGAGGCTTATTGTGGGAGAGAAGGGTGAAAAGAGGAGAGAGAGAGAGAGAGAGAGAGAGAGAGAGAGAGAGAGATCAGAGGAGCCTGCTTTTTATATATGGATAGTGACATAGCAGCAGGTAAAGGTGGGAGGTGAGCCAAGTGGATTCTGGCCCACTCTGTCTGGGTACTAGGCCTGCAGAATAAAGTCTCATTCCACTTCCCCACCCAGCCTTCCAGAAGCCAAGACTGGAAGTAACCATAGTTCTTAGGTTCAGAGCTCCAGCAGCCCCAACAAGCTAGGGAGAGCTGATAATAAAAGGCTGAGACAGGAGACTCACCCAATGTGACCACATCCCAAAGAAGAACAAGTGTCTGGTGACTCCCTGCTTCAGGTCAGCCTCCAGAGTGAGGCATGAGCTTCGGGCTGGGAGCAAGGGCAACAGGAGCACGTAGGTAAAGGGGCCCTGGTCTTAGTGTAGTCTGGCTCTACAAGGTGGTCAAGGTGTGATCTGTCATCTCTAGAGCCCAACCTGATTCCTGAAAGAGGATCACCTCTGCTCCGGGTCGCAGCCTGTGGATAACTACCTTTCTCTGACGTTGCTCTGTTTTGCCAGGTTCTGCTGTTCCAGGACCCCAAGGTGTCAGGAGGAAAGGTTGTGGACAACAGCTTGCCTAGGTGCTTCAGACAAAATGAAGGAGACAGACACAATGGAGGCAGAGATGTCATGTTACCTCCTGGAGGTGAGGTAGGGAACAAAGTGAGGGACCCATGTTTCTCAGCAGAAACAACTTCTACACCCTGCTTCCTGTATACAGCTATCTGACTTTCTTCTCTACCTGCTTGTCAGTATGGACTACTTCTAAGTCTGTTAAAACTTTAACTTTGTTTTCATTTCAGCAGAAATTGACAGTGATTTTTTTTTTAGTACTTGTAAAGATTTTTCCCCCTCAATCTTTCAGAGCTTTTCAGCTTCGAGAGTGTTCGTAATTATTCACTGGAGGATTTTCGCTGTTACTGGGGTTAGGATTTTGCTAGGCAATCCCAGCCTCTCTGTCATCTTCTGTCAGGATCTATCGATGGCCTTTTTCACCAGAGAACCTCTTAGCTCCTGGTGCAGTAAGTGATTTACAGTTGAAACTGGACATTTCAGGTGTTAGCTTCTAAACTCAGTCTCATTATCCCCTGGCTTCTTCTGACCCCACTTCAAGGGGGACTCTGGGAAATCACTCTGTTACTTCCAAATGGAGGTAGAGTACAAAATCTACCTTTGGCCAAACTGGTGGTACTCCTAGCTATTGGTAGGAACTTGAGTCCCAGGTCTCGCAGGGTTCCCTTAGTAGCCCCTGTACTCCCCAGGCAGGAAGGCCTGGAATGTCTCCTAACTGCTTCCTACGTGGCCTCCATTGGGTAGAAACCAGATCCCAATCTCCACTAAGTTTCTTCTGAGGCTACACTGGGGTCAGAGGGTGCCTAAGCGCCACCCAGAAAGAAGTTAGAATAACCACTCTCCCTTGTGGGTGAGGGGCACAGCACCTCCGTACAGCTTGTCTAGTGAGAATGTAGCCGTCTGCTGGGTGGAAGTGGGTAGAACTCCTGGTTTTCAGTAGTCTTGGCTGGAGTGAGCAATTTCTATCAGAAAGTCTTTGTCTTACTAAACCAACCTTCCTGGTCTTTCGGGAAGATTCTAGGTCTTTGTTGGAGTCTTTATCTATTTATTCAATTTTGTTTGTACCTGGTGGCCAGCTCCAAGTCTGAGATATAGAAAGCATGACTGTGTCATTTCTCCAGTCTCCTACTCACCCAGCCTGCCTTCTCTCCACCTTTTTATCCCATGTTTATGCTGCCTATATACTCCACGGCTCTGAATTCAATATGGTAGAAAAACACTAGAAATCATACTTAGCTCATCTTTCTTGTGACTCTTTTCAATCTTAAAGACAGTTCCAAAATAGATAATTGTTTAAAATACAAATTCATATTCATATGTATAAGTTTACATCTTTATTTAAAAATATAAAATATATTCATTTATTTATTTTAATTCTCACCATGGGATCACCAAAGCCTATACTACTCTACTGTAGTGGGTTTTTTTTTTAACTCAATATGTAAATAAATCCAAAAAGTTTGTATTTAGAAAAGTTCTCCTTGATTCATTCACCAATGTTTCCTAGTGTGTCATAGTTTCCTCCAGGTTGTGATCTCCCCTCAATGAGGGCGAGACGTGGCTCATAATACATAATACTTAGGAGAGGTGGTACATAATACATATGAACTTAGGTTTATGACCACCTAGGTGGTTCATAATATACAACACAACTCACAAGTCTCAGGAAATTCCAGAAACTTACAAGGCATGAAAGCAGTGAGCAACTGCCATGAGGAAGCCAGGAGGCCAAACTGCTGGGAGGAGATTCTCTGACTTGTGGAACTGCCTATAAGTCATGCCAAGAACTCCAGGATGCAGCTTCATGAGGTCACCTAGGCTGGAGTTAGCTTGTCAGTGATGTAGCTGCCGTTGAGTTGTCCTGCTCCTGTAAATAACTCCAGGAGGCTAACTGGTTCACCAAGTTGTTTTGGCTACTTTGGCCAAATCTTTCCTGTGATGGGTCATCAGTTCCTATCCAGGATGATTATATGTATGTATGCTGTGCCTCTACAAGATGAGACTACACAGACAACAGGAAAGAGTTGGAACCAGCTAAATTCAGACCTTCACTCTGTTTCAACATCTACTTAGACTCATCACTTCCAGTCTTTTCTTGGTTATGAATTATTAGTATTCCTATCATTATATTTTTGTGATAAAAGTGAGGGCAGGTTCTTCCTGATGTCAGTATTTCTAAGTTCTCGTACAGAATGTATTTGAATTATCTGTAATGTGTATGTGCATGTATGTGTGGAAATTCATGCATATATATATGTATATATATATGTGTGTGTGTGTGTATATATATATATATATATATATATATATATATATATATATATACTTTGTCAGTGCATTAAAAATCATAGCAAGTTTCTTTTATTTTCGAGAGAAGCATAATTTGTATCCTTATGGAAGCAAGATGGAAAAAAGTGCAAATATGCCTCTCATCAGTTTGTGTTTGATAACTGACCTAGTTTCATCCTGTCATTGTGATAAAACACTCAGGGTAAAAGCAACTGAGGGGAGAAAAAGATTTCTCTCAGCTTTCAGGTCTCAGCCCATCATTGAGGGAAATCAGGGCAGAGCTCAAGCAGGAACCATAGAGGAACACTGCTTGCTGATTCCATCTCTTGCTTAGCCTCTCTCTCTCTCTCTCTCTCTCTCTCTCTCTCTCTCTCTCTCTCTCTCTCTCTCTCTCTCTCCTGGGTGTACGTGTGTGTTTGTGTATGTGTGTGTTAGTTTATATACACCACATGCTTACAAGTACCTGTAGAAGCCAGAGAGCATTGGCTTCCCTGATACTGGAGTTATAGGCAGTTGTGAGCCACCTGAGTCTGGGTTCTCTGCCAGAGCAGCAAGTGCTCTTAACTGCAGACACATCTCTCTAGTCCCCCTGGCCCCAGATTAATTTCTTATCCAGCACAGGACTACCTGTCCAAGGAACTGTGCTACACACAGTATCCTGTATCCTCTACAGCCATCAAGACAATTCCACAGAGTTACACCTACAGGCTGAGCAGATCTTGGCAATCTCTCAATCGAGACATCCTTCTCAGGTGACTCTGGACTGGTTCAAGTTGACAGTTAATGCTAACTAGGGCAATCATGGAGAAGTGACCTGCAAACGCAGATTAAAGAGTAAAACAAATACCCCACTTATAGTAAGGAGCCTGGATTTACTAACAGAGTTCTAGTTAAATGTATCTGGGTTAACCATTCACTGGAATGAACTATCTGAGCTCTTAAGTTCCGTGTCCTAGAGCTGGTTTTTATGTTACCCAGTACTTAGGGGAAATGGGTGTGGTGGGGTGTCTATGCCACCCCAGTGAGTGGCATGGCCTCAAAGGAGAAGAAGCAAAGAAAGAGAAGAGGCCACCAAGACTGAATGGAGGTGTTCTTGACACCCCAGTCTCTAGACCTGCATGACTAGAGGTATCTTCTCAGAGGGACAGTAGGAGAATTCTGTCCTCCCTTGGCAAGGCTTTGCCCTGAAAGGGAATGAGAACACAGAGATGTACTGCCCAGGAGTCAGCACACAGTCATCTCTGCCCATAGCCACAGAAGCTTTGTAGCCATCCACGTATGTTGAGGGAAATATTAAAACTGAACCGGCACGTTTCCATTGGGCTTATGCCTGCAACTCTCTGCCCTGGCAGCCTGGCTGGCTATGCACTGGTGGGCAATGGCCTACCTGCTATTATCTCGTGGAGACTGACTCAGAGTTCCAACATCTCTCCACCCAGTTTGCTAAGTTCCCACTGGTGGGTCGTTACCATGCCAGGTCCATGTTTCAAAACCCCGACGGCCTTTGCTGCTGTAACTTTCTCTCTTGAACCCAGACGAGTCTCTGTGCGAAGGAAAACACACAAACTTAGTTCAGAAACAATGGTAACTCAATCACTGGGTGCAACAACAAAAATCCTAATCTCGTAAGCCTTCTTAAATCTAAATCCTCGGGTGGCAAATCCTGACAGATCCGGAAGAACACTCGAAGCTGCATCTTGTCCTCACCTTATCCCCATCCAAAAGGGTCTAACTCTCTCCTGCTTCCTCTCTTCCTCTGTCCTGGAAGGAAATCCAACCTACTCGCCCAGTAATTGGCTCCTTCATTCATTAGGGGATGGTTCACAATAAGTCACCTGAGTATGTAACTCATTCCTCATTTGCAGCCCCTCCCAGGAGAGCAGAATTGGCATCAAAATACAAGCAACCCCAGGGCTATCCACAACACAAGTAAGGAGCTCTTGGGCTGCTCAGGGCCTTAGACTTCTCACAGCTGGATCCTCTCTTAGGCCTTGTGAGTTTTAGGTATAACTTCACACAGGCCCTGCAGAATGAGGAAGGAGATCTAGTGTATGGAAGCCACTATTAATGTCACTCTCAGTGCAAGGTCTTTAATTCACACCCACTCATTCACACATCCACTAGCCTATAGAGGCACAGGAAATTCACTTGCATTCTCAAAATTAGCCCAGAACTTCTGTCTCCCTCCCTCCCATCCACAAGATCAGCTTGTCTGTTACTGTTTAAGGCCAATGCAGTTTGGGGCAGAGTCTTACATGTGGCTCTTTGATTTCAAATGCAACCTGCTCTGTCTGGGTTTGCCTTCCACGTTTTCTGTCACCTTGCCTCCCCCCTACCCCTTAGGACTGCTCCAGAAAGGATCTCACCTCCACAGCTCTGCCCCACAGCTGCTGACACTGGGACCCAGGCACCTGACCCACATCCTGACCAAGTGTGAACTTAAGCAAATGGCCTGCTTACAGGGACTCTTAGCTTTATTTAGTATGTCATGCCTCTTCAGAAGCTTGTGAAATATGAAGCATTGTGTTGTGTGAGTGTGTGTGTGTGTGTGTGTGATGTTTCTGTGTGTTTATGGTATTCATAAGTGTGTGTGTGAGTGTGTGATGTGTCTCTGTGTGTATGGTGTTCATAAGTGTGTGTGTGAGTGTGTGATGTGTCTATGTGTGTATGGTGTTCATGAGTGTGTGTGTGATGTGTCTGTGTGTGTATGGTGTTCATAAGTGTGTGCGTGAGTGTGTGATATGTCTGTATGAGTGTAGGTATGAGTGTGTGTGTGTGTGTGTGTGTGTGTGTGTGTGTGTGTGGTGTGTATCCACAATTGAAGCAGTATCAAAGCATTATTTAGTCACTTCTTCTAGAGGTACATTGATAAAGTATACAAAGAAAAAACAGCCTCAAGACGAAGAAAATAATTATAATTATCAAATACCAGTGTCCCAAATATTATTACAATATTACAGTTGTTCTTGGTGTTTATTTTTCACATGCATGAGCACACAGAGACACACACACACACTCCAATGTAGCTGGTATTGTCCTGATTCCCCAATATCATGGAGCTTAGAGCAAGGCAGAAAAGGAATCATCCCCAGTTAGCTTGACCTGAAAGCACATGGCCTTAGCGCTCTGTGTCCTTGCCCCTCCCGTGTAGTAGAGTCAGGCGTGAGGGCCTAGAGGAAGGCTCTCTCAGAAGTCACAGTAACTCAGCCTATTCTAAAGTCCCATGACGAGCAGGAAGTGGAACCCAACTGAAATGTGTGGTGAACTCTGTTCCAGCTCCTTGATCTTTCCAGGTTTCTTTTCTCTTCATTTGGAGTCTCTCTTCCTTCCTCACCTGACACAGCTCAGGGCAGTTGGTTTTGATTGGTTTTGTCATGGTGTTTTCCAGACACTGTTTCTCTGTGTAGCCCTGGCTGTCCTGGAACTCACTCTGTAGACAGGCTGGCCTTGAACTCCTCCACCTGTCTCTTTCTCTGTCTCTCTGTCTCTGTCTCTCTCTCTGTCTCTCTTTCTCTCTTTCTCTCTCTCTCTCTGCCTCCAGAGTGCTGGGACTAAAGGCATTCATTGCCTGCCACTGCTTGGCAAGCTCAGAGCATTTATAAAGACTTGCTTTTCAGATGGAAGGCCCTACAGGTTACATGCTGGTCATAGAGACAATGGCTCAAAGTAGCTTCCAAAATGGCTTCTAATGGTGGTGATGACCGTCACTTGGGGACTCTCCTGTGTACCCATCCTTGCTGTGTACTCTTCCTCTGTCCTTTCAGACAAGCCCGTGGCATCTATGGGAAGTTTCTAAGTAGTCTGCATTGCTGATGCTGTGCCTTCTGAAGTCTTGCCCTGGCTGTAAAATGTGATCCTTGAATCCTTTACAACACAGTGCTCAGTGTGACAGGAGTCTGCAGTAGTGGTCTCTGGGACCTGCGTTGCCTTCCTGGGTTTGAATCTCACTTAGCTCAGCTTCTCACTGTGTGACTTGAAGGCAATGTATTTGCCAATCAGGTAATCAGGAGATAGGGAAACAAGTAAATTGTGCCAGGCTTTAACAAACTACTGGATGACCTTATGTCCCCGGAGAGCTGTCTTTCTATGTCTCTTCTTATAAAGAAGATATTGGTCGTGGCTGGATCTTTTCAGTCATGTTTGTATCTAGTTGGAATGTCCTAATAGGAAAATGTCATCTTGCCTGTATTGCCATTAGATTCTTTAATGTATGAAATTGTATCCTCTGTAAATAAAGATACTTTGACTTTCCCTTTCCTATTTGTAGTGCCTTTATCTTCTTCTTCTGTCTAATTCTCTAGTTAAGACTTCAAGTGCTATGTTGACCAGGAGGGAAGAGTGGGGGTATCCTTGTCACATTCCTCATTTGAATGTTTTGAGTTTTTCTTCATTCAGCATCATTTTGAGCTCTTTCATAAATGGATGATATATTTGAATCTTTAAATATGTGTTTAAATGAGTGCTATGGGAGGGCCATGGGGTGGGAAAACATCAAAGGAAGGGGAATAGAATGTGGGGGTATGGAAGCAGAAAGGGAATAACGGGACAGGAAGGGTAAAAGAGGATTGTGTGGGTGGAAGGGCAGGGTAAAAGGATGAGCAGAGGGAGGATAATTAACATGATCTACCCCTGGAAGTACACATGGATTAACATGTCCTACCCCTGGAAGTGCACATGGAAACCTAGAAGCTTCTTCAAATATATGCATATACATATATAAAAGGTGTTTAAATAATGAGGGAATGACTCCCTAGACACCATGGACTATCAAATCCACCTGCCAGACATGAATTATCTCTTCTGAGTTAACTGATCAAGGGATAGCCTGGACTTCAGGCAAAGTGAATTCTTACTGTTCATTCACCCCAACCCTTCCATTCTCTGTTCTGTGAGAAAACTGAGGTCCTCTAGATTAGAGCCCAGAGAGAGCCTCCCCAAGCCAGGTCTTCCGCTCTCTGCCTTCTTTTTCTCCACAGACTTGATTCCAGTGTTTTGGAGGTGTCATGGGCTGTATAGTCACTGAAGCACTGGCTGAAGAGTAGCACATGACTGAAAAAGAATGAGAGTTAGGGAAGCAAGGCGTTTGCTTTTCTAGAATGAAATCCTCATCTATTGTTTAGATTCATTGAAAAATACTGAGGCCTGCACTTACACATCTGCTGTGGTATCTCTGTGACAGTCAGGAACCCTACACTTTTGTCAACTAAAGTTGGCGGTTTTTTTTTTTTTTTCTCAAATGTCACTTTCTTATTGCAAGATGACACCTAGAAGGCCATGTCACACCAGGCTTGGGGGACACAAGCCTTCAGGCTGTTTTTCATCTCAGAGGTTTTTAGAGGTTCAGTCAAGTGTCCCTTGGCCAGAACATGTGTGATGTTGATCTTGTGATTGGCTTATGGGTCATGCATATATGCTGCTGTTCTCTAATGTCATAGGAGCACATTCCTCAGAATGTACCATGAACATTGTCATCATGGACATTGTCACCATGGACATTGTCACCATGTGCATTGTCAGCATGGACATTGTCACCATGGGCATTGTCACCATGGGCATTGTCACCATAAACATTGTCACCACGGATATTGTCACCATGGACATTGTCACCATGGATATTGTCACCATCGACATTAGGCTTCTTTAACAGCCAAGTGCTCACCAGATTATTACATGGAAAATGCTGTTTCTCTTTTCCTTTTCTATACTGTATTCTTTGGACAAAGTCATTAGTTGTACCTCCTTGAGAATGGAATAGTATCTTCAAATCGACTTGTTTGTCCCCAATACACACTTATTTGTTTGTTCAATAACTTATTTATATTTATATGGATTAAGAAAGATAGCAACAATACCAACTTATATCTGACACACAAAGACTGATGAATGTGTGTGTGGATGCTCTATTACAATTGACAATAGAATATAACAACAAGCATTTGTGCCCACAAAAACCAGCATGAAAATGTTCATAGAAGAATTATAGCATTAGA
>LR750573.1:372909-387909 GCA_902729485.2 Mus minutoides
TGTGTGTGTGTGTGTGTGTGTGTGTGTATGTGTGTGTGGAGAGAGAGAGAGAGAGCTCCTTAAAGGCATGTCAGGTGAAAAATACCAGTCCTAAAAGGTCAAATATCATATATCATATGAGTCTATCCATACAAAAGCTCCACAAGAAGACCCTTCACGGAACAGAAAACAGATCCTTCTTATTTGAGATTGGGAATGAGGGACTATTTGTTGGTTATTTAGAGTTGGGGACTAAAGAAATCATAGTTAAAAGGTACAGCATTTCCTTCAAAAGTTAAGAAAATGTTCTAAGAGTGTAAAGACAGGTATACCTCTCAGTAAATTTAATAAGAATATATGAATTATTCACTTAAATGAGCAAATCATATGTTGCATAAATTGTAAATCAATAAAGTTGCCTTAAAGCAGCATTTCTCAACCTGTGGGGCATGACTCCTTTGGGAATCAAATAACCCTTTTGAGGGTCATCTGATGGTCTAAGGCCATCAGAAAGCACAGATATTTACATTATAATTCACAACAAGAGCAAAATTACAATTATGAAGTAGCAACAAAAATAATCTTATTGTTGTGGGCAGGGGTGACCACAAAACGAGGAACTGTTTTAAAGAGTCACGCATTAGGAAGGTTAAGAACCACTGTCTTGAAGCATCCTGTAAACTGAGAAATACAATTCTGTCTCCCTCAGACTAACATGGTGCTGGCTGGACACCTTGCTTTAGATGCCTGGTTTGCTTGGTGTGGGAATGATCGAGGTTCCCATTGTTCCAACACACTGGGTGAGCATACCAAGACACTCGCATATGGTCTAGAAGTCACCACAGTGCTTCTGTGTGCTTTCTTACTAGGTTGTGCCTTGCTGACAACATAAATACACCCCTGTTGGGTCCACAAAAACAGACATAAGAGGGAAAGAACATGAAACACTCTTGAAGTGGAAACTTAAGGTTGGAGAGTCAGTTGTGTTGGATAGTGTTTTGCTGGGACAAACACATGAAGGAATGTTTTCCTAAAGTGGACACAGATGAAAAGCTAAGGCAGACTCGTGAAGGAACATTTCACTGAAGCAGACATAGGAGAGAGGGTGTTCTGTTCAAGCAAACATGTGAAAGGACATGTGATGAAGGATTCTTTGCTAATGACACACGTGTATTGGTCCACCTTGAATTGCACAGTGAGCTGCATTTGTTGGGATGCCACGGGGACTCAGGCTGATCGGATGCACGTGCGAGGCAAGGCACATGGAGGACACTTGATGTTTGGAGGATTAAATGGGACTCCACAGAGTGACAGAGACAGCTTGGCTTGCTGGAACCGCTAGCTGTGCAATGCTTGTGGTTCTCAGTCTTCACTGATCTTCGCTTCTCTGAGAGAGGCACAGCTGAGAACTTCTCCTGGTGTCCCTCTGGGTCCCTCCTGCTGACTGGAGCCGAGACTGATGGAGGCTGAGGCCTGGCTGTCTCTGCTGGGTCATGTTACTGCTATTGCTAACTCGACTCTACTGAAGTGGACTGCTGGTGTATCCATGAAGTGTTTTCAAGTGGATCAAGCTGCGATGCCTGCTAACTTGTGAAGTGAACTGCCGTTTTCCAGACTACACAGACAGGAGTTGCTCCAAAGAACCTTTCTAAACAGGTCCACTTCTCCCACATCCTTTCTTCCCCACTACCTCTGGTAGATGGTAAGCTACAAGGAAGGTTAAAGCATTTGAGAACCATCATTAAAGATAAGGTTTGAAAAAATTACAGTTACACATTCTAATGGAAAGCCATCTGAAGTTAAATTGTGGGTCTAGTGATCTCCAGAGAAGAGCAGAACCAACCATCAAACACATGCCCACAGCAACCTCACACCTCACAGCGCTCTACCCTTACATGTAGCTGACTCTTGTGTCCTGCCTTCCATCCTTCCTTAGCCTGGTTACCATCTCCTCTAAGAATCTCTGGCCCCACACTGTTCAGCCTAAAGCTCAAAGAAACGAGCTATTTAAACATCAAAACAGAGCCAGCTAGACATAAGGGAAGCTACAGCTTGAAGCCCGTGGACTCGAACTTTTTGGCAGATCCCGACCAGCAAAAAATACTTAACACTCTTACTGAGCATAGATTAGTTCATCATTTATCTGTAGAGTTGGCTCAGGGCAATCATTTATTTCCACGTCCCATCTGCATCTCTGCCATCCCTATGAAATGGGCTTGGCTCCCCACCAGAGACGGGGTTTCACAGAAAACTCAAAGAAGAGGCTCCAGTGTTATCACCACCGGGCAGCCTGCTCTTTGCTCAAGACAGGATTGCTTACATACAGCCAAAGTGTTCTGGGATGTGGGAAGGAAGAGAGCTCTTCACTGAACCCTGTAAGTGGGGGACAGAGGCATGCAGGCACGCACACCAAATGCAATGTTTTCCCAGTCGTGAAGTCACACGCCTGGTGAGGCTTACTGATTCCAGGGTCCACAGGAGGAGCTGGTGTGTTTGGGGACAACTGAGAGAGGAGGAAATCTTCCAGCCCAGACTCTTAGGGGTTAGGGCTCTCTTTTTTTCTGTTGGACTGTCTAACTGAGATTGACACGGGAGGGAACATGAAAGGCGGAGCCGTGAGGGGAACTCTGTGATCAAGCAATGCCAGAGCAGCCTTTTGCAGTGTTCTGGACTCAAATCCCCAATTCCAGTTTGCACTCCTGGACAGGGGCTATGGAGTTCAGACCTGCTTCCTCCAGTCCTTCCAACCTATTCTTCCTCTAGACTTCTGGCTCTAATTTCTAAAATTCTCCTCCAATATTTCATAGGCATCAAGATTTATAAAATGCCTAACCATTTGTCTGACTTATATGGTGGTGGTGGTGGTGGTAGTGACGATGATGATGACACATGCCTTTAATCCCAGAACTCTGGAGGCAGAGGCAGGTGGATTTCTGAGTTCAAGGACAGCCTGGTCTACAGAATGAGCTCCAAGTCAGCCAGGGCTACACAGAGAAATCTTATCATGAAAAAAAAAAATCATCTAACTACTTGTCAATCAAACCTTTAAACTATTTCCTGAATCTCAAAATAGATTGTGTCTTCATCAGTTTAGTCTGCTCTAGACATGTATCACAGACTGGACAGTAAACGGGTTTTTGTTTCTCCTGATTCTGGAAGCTAGAGGTTGAGACTAGGGCGCTAGCATGGATAGGTTCTTAGGGAGTGCTATTCCCTGGGTATGTCCTCACATGAACTTTTCCTGAGAGTAGATTCAAAGGATTGGGGAAAGAAGGAGAAGGAAGGTAGAGGGGGGCTAGGGGTGGGGTACAGGAAGGGAGTGGGGAAGAGAGGGAAGGGGAGGAGGTCCTGTCTTTTCCTCTTTCTGAAGTGATACTGGTGTCATTGAGGAGACTCTATGCTCACACTCTCGTCTAAACCTAAGTACTTTCCAAAGGATCTGCCTGCAGATATATCAGAGACTAAGGCTTCAACACATCTATTTGGAGACTGACACAGGCATTTGATCCATAGCGTATCACCAGCCACAACGTCTACTATGGACACACAAACACACCATGATAGCATCAAGAGGTAGAGATTTCAGGAGGCTGGCACGGGGCCTTGTCCCCGTGACTGGGGCTATGACCCTTGTATAATGACTTGAGCAGTTATTCCCTTCTGTCTGTTAATATGTAGTACTTGCCCCTTTAGCCACCTGCCTTTTGACATGTGAGGACACAGGGGTTCACTCCTTCTGTGCCTAGGGTCTCCTCAAGCAGCCTTCTGCCAATGGTGAAGGGCCAGAACCTTAATTTTGGACTTTCTAGCCTTCAGAGCTATAAAGCTAAGTTTCTATTGGTCATAAAAAGTCTCTGGCATGGTCTTTTGTTAGAGCAGTGTAGATGGATGGAGACGGCTCACTCCTCCCTCACAGACTGCGTCACACCACATGGAGGATGGACTCAGGGTGGGAGCAAACCAGAACAGGACAGTGCATTTCCTGTGCTCCCCTCTTCTTTGATCATCCAGCTTTTCTGAGCAATGATTTTCTATGCCTTCATCTACTGTAGGCACACTCACTGGTGGATGTGGTGGTGCTGGGTAAAGAAAGGCAAAGGTTGAGATGCAAGACCCTAGGATGTCAGCGCTGCCTACTCAGTAAAGCCTGCAACTCCTGCAAAGTCTGGAACGGCCTCTTCCTGCCACTCAGGAAGCCCTTGAACAAGACTCCAGGGAATGTCCCCAGAGGAAACTCCCACTTAAACCCGATATTCACCACCGACCGCTGCATGAAATAGCACATTTGAGGAGTCTTGGCAGATGTTTCTGTTCACTCGACATGGGAAATACACTGGCCAGGGGCTCTGGCTTTACCAACCCAATATCTTGTTTGTGCTAATTTGCCAGGGATGTGGGAAATGTCAGTCTATCAGAAGCAAGCAAAACATCACAAGGCTCCTCAATCCGCACTGACCTCTTTGGTAATCCCCTACATAGCTATATAAGTGATCATGGAATTTTACCTAACAGTTACAAATTGTTAGTTATCAACAGATATATAGACACATCTTAAAGTAGTCCATAACCTAACATGGTACCTAGAAAAATTGCCTTGCTTAGCATGTGATAACATGACTGATGGCATGTATAAATATTTAATGAAGAATGAGCAAAACATAATCTGTATCAATAACTGCTCTTGTTTCAGGTCAACTGAGCCAGGCTTTGAAAGATATCAGTTTCTATGTGTGTATGCAGCCGTCCACTGAGCATCACGAGGCTAGATCATACTCTACTGGGTGGATGTGTCAAAGAAGACGAGACCAAGTTGGTTATTAAGGGACAGTGAGGATTGGCAGAACAGTGAGCAAGTAATGTGCCTGCCACAAGAATCCTGGATCTAAGTGACCACAAGGCCCTGTGCTAAATGAAAATAGAAGCTGAGGCCAAAACCTAAAGTTTTCTGGATAAATACTACATGTCTTCTCTTATAGGTGGGGTCTAGACTTAAAAAGCAACAAGACAGAAAAGTGGAAGAGATGACTGAGAAGAGAAGGTACAGGGAACCGAGAGTCAACCCAAGACACCCAAGGCCAAGTTCTTAACACAAAGGAGATTTATGTGCCCAGAAGGAGAGAACAGGGATAAGGGACAAAGACAGGAGATAGAGAATGAGGGAGAAGGGGAAAGAAACAAGGGAGAGGGGACCAAGGTGGGAGGGATTTAGAGAAAGGTTGTTTGTCCCACAGTGGGGACAAAGGACTACCTCTGGCTAGAGAGGAGAAAGCAGGTGTGACCCCTATGCAAATGACAGTTTATAAAGATACAAGAGGATGAGGTGTTTAATTTTAATTGGGCATGTTAATTAGATGAGCCAAAGAGAGCTTTTGATTACTGGACTTTGATACTTTAATATCTGGTGCTCTTGGTGGTCAACCTCAGGTGGAAGAAATGGCCAAATAAGGGAATAGACCTGGGAGCTAGATTTAGGAATGTGGTCTAACAGTTTTCAGCAAAGTAGAGGGAATGGGAGAGAAGGGAAAGGTTTGCCTGAGCTATGCCCCCCATGGTTGAGCTGGCCAGAGTCCCTTCAGAAGGGGCAGTAGCTGGTTGGGAACAAGAGACAGTAACAGAAATGAAACTGACTGAAGTACTTTATTATATTCTTCAGGAGATATACAGAAATGTGCTTATGAAACCCATTAGTCTGTATACTAAATATATGTTAAAAAGTAATTACACAGATTTTAAAATTGTCTGGTGCTACACATGGAAGGAAATGCATATAATCCTAGCACCCAAGAGGCTGAAGCAGAAAGATCATGCGTTTGAGCCTACCTCGGTCTAAATAGCAAAAAAAAAAAATCTATCTCAAAACTACATTGTCTGAGCTTCAAATGTGAACACTAACTCACACATAGATCACTTGCAATAGCAGGGCTTTTGTTGGTTCACAACATTTAAGGTAAAATTCTGTCTTGTCTTTAACCACTTAGCTACAGAGAACCAGGAGTAACCAGAAGGAAGCCTGCTTTGAAAACAAAATAATAATTGAAAGATTTTTTAAACCTGAGCAGAGAAGTACAAACAAAAACAAACACATAAACAAAACAGTAAAAGTAACAACCCCTCGTGAGGATGGAGACTTAGATTTGTCATATATAGCACATTAATGTGCACATTAAATGTGCAGTTGTTTGTGTGGCTGTTGTTTTAAATGACTAGAAATGCACACCAGTGGGGAAATGTGTCATATGGAGAAAAAATTCAGTCAAAGGAAGATCAAAAGACCAGAGTATAAGAAATACAAAGGTTGGAAGCACATGGCCTCAGATGGTGCCCAGAAGTCACATACAGAAATAAATGAAGCAGTGTCAGTTTCTTTGTCAGAAGATAGAAGACTTTTTACTCTCCTAATACTTTCAAAACACAACTGAAAACAATTAATAAAAAAGAGGGCCTAGAAATGTAGCCCAGTTCTTAGCACCCCCAAAGCCCTCAGCTTGATACCCAGAACCAAATATATCAATACATACCTGTAATCCTAGCACTTTGGAAATAGATGCAGAAAGATCAAAGGTTTGAGCTCATTCTCAGGAATATAGCAAGTTTGAAGCCAGTCTTGGATAAGCAAGACCCTATTTCCATAACGACCCGAGAAGAGGGTTTGCAGAGTTCCTTCTGAGGTACTTAGTTTTAATTATGAAACTTGACCAAATCTAGAATCCTCTGAGAAGGGGGTTTCAGTAAGGAATTATCTGCATTAGGTTTTTCTGTGGGAGATTTTCTTGATTGGGTTAGTTAAATGGGAAGGACTGTCCACTGAGGGTGGCACCATTCCCTAGAAGGGGATTCTGAACTATGTAGGAGTGGAGCAAATGAGCTGGCACTAGAATGTATGTATTGAGTGCTTCATAGCTCTCTGCTCTTGACTATAGACATGATGTGACTGGCTGTTTAGATCCTGTCATCTTGATTTCCCCCAAGTGATGGATTGTAAAGTGGAATTGTGAGCCCAACACTTTCTCTCTTGCGTTGCTTTTGTCAGAGTTTTAAATCACAACAGGAAATAAAACTAAGATGCTTTCCTAATCCCTTTGGAGATCCGGTTAGTCTGGATGTCCTTCCTAGAATGGTACTCTACAGTTAAGGTCACTCAGAATCTGGAACAGGAAGGACAGAGAACTTCATCTATGGGACCCAAGCTTACCTATGCCACTGTTTAACCACCGTGTTCTCTCTAACCCTGTGGAATGTGCCTGCTTCACTCTTCTCAGAAAACTTCTTTGGTCAGGACAGCATACTTTTCTGAATCAACTCTATCATACCCTAATTTTCAGATAGACGCCTAGCCTTGGTCTGTTTTGGCAAGCTTGACTACTTTTGTATTTGGTTTAGTAGAGACTGTATTAGTCCCCTAAACAACCAAAGGTGTGTGGGGAGGATTAAAATGCTTACATAATCTCTCCAAGATTGTGTGTTACTCCTTGTTGTATAGCTGGCACGTAGAGTGTGGACAGATATTGGTCGAATGAAGGAATAGTCAGTGGTGAGGTCATGGTGCTCTGGGCTCAGAGCTGCTGGAAGGCTCAGTCTAGGTCTTTCAGTAACTAGGTATGTTCAGAAAAGCAGAATAAATGGTGGTCTAAAACTGTCTCCCTCGCCACACCTTCTCCTCCATGTAATTTGTTATCTTGCTCATCTGGCTGTCAGACATCAATGTCATCTTGACGTGTGGAGATGTCAGGAAAGAGAAAACAAATTTGGAAGGCTGGTTAGCTGACAGAATGCAATCCAGTGTGTGTGAGAATCTACAGTGTTTGAGTCTATGTCTCTCCCATCAGAAGGGCCTGTGGTCTTTTGTATAACACTAACTTTCAGGCTGAAAAAATGATTTTACACTTAGACCACTGGCCTCTAGAAGTTCAAATTAATTAAGGAAAAAAAGAGAGATTCTCGGACAGGTACCAAAGAAGAGACTATTACTCACCACCAGAAATTAGATAAGCGTTGACCATTCACTCTGGATGCTTTCCCTAAATAATTTTTGGTGTTTAACTTGAAATTCCTTTTAAACTTGTGTGTTAAGGTGAGCATCTCTTACCTTATATTTCCTTCCTCCTTTTCATCCCTTCAGTTAGGAGGTGGCAGACTGGAGATGCTCTGATTGTCGTGGAAACTGGTCATCAGAAACGAGTGCTGAAGACCAGGGCGACAGGGTGAAATGGATAAACTGCTGTGAGAGTCAGCTTTGGTTGCAGTTCAGAAGAGCATCCAGGTAAAGTGAGGTCTTAGGGAATTGCAGATATGTCTACAAACTCTCACTCTTGTTCAGCACCTAAACGTCGCCTGTACCACCAGCTTGAGAATTCACAAGGAGAAGTCACAGTGGACGAGAGAAGAAAGTCCAGATGAGAGGAGAGAACTTTAACTTTCCTTTAGGAGTCAAACTTTGGAGTAAAGTTCTAAGGAATCACTCTTCTGTGGCAGTGTTTTCCAGAACATACCAGGTTTATTCAGATGCCCTCTGAACTTCAATGCAGGATGCACCAGGCTGTGTGTGCCCTGTGCTCAGCACATCTGGAACCATGAGCCTGAGGAGGTCTGCTTGTCTTTTTATCCTTTCATGAATTTGTCTGCCAAATACATGTGTCTATTTCAGGCCATTTGTATATAACATATTTGACTTTGATGGGAAGACACAACTCAGAGATGGCAGTTCCCTCTTCACACCATGAACTAGGAGCTACAACTTTACATAATAACAGAAACACCTTCTGCATACATGGGTGGTCTGATCATTATGATAATTATTGTTGTTTTGGTCTCTGTTGTTTTTTGTTGTTTTTTTGTTTTGTTTTGTTTTGTTTTGTTTTAAGAGTGGGAGGTGTATTACTATGTTAGACTCTCGCCAGGCTATAGAAAGGCAGAATTTGTTGTGTGTGAATATTTTGAATTCTGAGAAATGAGAAGTTATAGGTTCAGGACCTTTGTGAGTTCCCAAATAAAGAAATGCATACATCTGTAAATCTTTCCCACCCTTGGTGAGAATGTATTTGAAATGCAGGAACTTAAGTTCTAACCTCTGATATTCCTTTGGTAGGCATGTGAGGCTTTTAGAAAATGCAGATTTTCTGAACCTCTGTTTTCTTATCTGTAATCTATAGCTCAGAATGGTACCAACTGGTTATGTAGATGTTTCTCCTGAATTGAAACCTTCTCTGTAGAGGGAGGACAGAAAGACTCACAGAGTACACCAGAGAGTTATAAGAACTTCTCAAGTTATAAGACTCACAAGGCCCCTCCCCGAAGTGTAGAAGTGCTAACCAATAGCAAGGTGGAGGGATTTTGAGTGGATCTGCCTACAAGTTGTACAGGGAACTTTGATGGCACAGGGCTTTGTGGTGATACAGCTGCCCACAGTGTTGTTGTAAGTAACTTCAGTAGGATCACGGTTTACCCAGCTACACTCAAAATAACTGCTTTTTTGCTCTGTTGTTGGTGCCCAATCTGCAGTGAACAGATGTTTATTCACCAGGACATGTCAAGCAATACCACGGTGGGATGCAGTAGGAACTGAAAGAGACATCTGTAAAGTGTCTACCGTGTGCTAGACAGATGAGAGGAAAGGTTTTAGCCTCTCTCTCTCTCTCTCTCTCTCTCTCTCTCTCTCTCTCTCTCCCCTTTAATTTTGATTCTCAGTACTTCTGTAGTGTGACCACAGCGAGAGCATTTATGAATCAGTACGGATCAGAGTTTTCTTTTTAGTCTCTCTGGGACTGCTGATGGGCATGTCCCATGATATCTCACATTATGCTCTTCTTGGTCAGCAGTCATCATCATGTAGTAACTGATGACAGTCCATTGTGTTTCTAAAACACTCAGCTCAGCATTAACCACAGACAACAAAGCAAATGTAAGCAGATTTAGAATGGTGACTTCACTAATACTTCTAACGATCACATGTAAAATCTGAAGAAAGTTTGAGTTTGGTCAGCATAGACCTTTTAAAAGCAGACTGTAGGCCAGGTATGGTGGCACATGCTTTTTGTCCCAGCATTTGGTAGACAGAAGCATGTAGATCATTGTGAGTTCCAGGTCGGCTAGGGATGTGTATTGAGACCCCCATCTTAAAGAAGGAGGAGGAGAAAGAGGAGGAGGAGGAGTAGAAAGAGGATGAGGAGGAAGAAGAGGAAGAGGAGAAGGAGAAAAAAGAAGAAGAGAAAAGAAGGAAAAGAGGAGAGGGAATAAGGAGAAAGAGGAGGGGGAGGAAGAGGAAGAGAAAGGGGAGGAGAAAGAGGAGGAAAAGAAGGAGGAAGAGGGGGAGGGAGAGGAGAAGGAGGAAGAGGAGAAAAGGAGAAAGAAGAGGAGGAGGAAAAGAAAGAGGAGAAGAAAGAGGAAGAGAAGGAGGAAGAGAAAGAGGAGGGGGAAGGAGAGAAAGTTGCTCACAACCAAGCCTTTCTTGCCCATGAATAGGTGACTTAGAAGATTAATGAGGACTCACAGGGCAGAAGTTTGACTCCTGTCGCTGAAGAAAACACTTTCACTTTCCACCTTGAGACAATTTTAACCAGGTGCTGGGATGCCGCTCAGTTGGTAGAAGCCATGGATTCCATCCCCAGAACCACAAACAACGAGGCGTGGTAGCACACACCAGTAACCCTAGCAGAAAGCTGAAGGATTAAAAGCTCAAAGACATCCTTGGTTACATAGCAAGTTCTAGGACGTCCTTGACTACACAAGGCTCCATCTCAAAAACAAACAAACAAACAAACAAACAAACAGAAAAGATGTTAAACACAACACCATTCCTAATAGACTAAGGGTTGGATGCGTAGCTCTTGTGCCCAGACTGAAGACTTTGAGATTTCCTCAGACAGCCAGTTTCCAGAAGTGGATCTTATCCCAGAGCACAGATGTATATGATCTTGTGCAAGAAACGTGGATCAGTGTTTCTGAGGTCATCTTGGCACCACATCTGTTCTCACACTTGTCTCAGCTGGTCCATTTCCTGTTACCCGTCTGATGGAAGTGAGAAAAACTCTATTTACAAACTAATTTCTCCCTCCCTTTCTCCCTGCTTCCCTCCTTCCCTCCCTCCCTCCCTCCTCCTTCCCTCCCTTTTTTCTATTCCCACATCTTTCTTTTTCTTAGCCATCCCTGCCACCCACAAACCCAGTAAAGAGCTGACCAGCAGAGGAAGATGTTATCTTGACTAAGCTGGCAGAAAGATAGCTCACATTCAGATAATCCAGACTCCAAGAGTAGCAAGAGGAGTAGAGATATCTGGGTAGGCACAGGTCACCACTGAGTAGTCTAGGAGTGTGGGAGGCACAGAGATCCTGTGCTCACAGATAAACACTATAGGAATGTTAAACACACAGGTCTATCCCTTCAAAAGGAAAGATGTCTAACCTGTTTTCTGCCCAGAAGGCTGGGAGGGCACATCGTTAATAACCTGTTGACCTTTGCTTGTAGCCTGTATGCCTACACACTATCTGTGTGACCGAGAGCTCACCAGATACTCCAGACCACTCCCAGATGCTTATTATGAACCTGTCAATCTACAGACTCCATCTTTATAGAAGATGTCACATGTATTTTACAAAGTGTTTTGATGTAGTCATGTCTGAAGCTTTATTGTGCACACAGGATTGAGCTAATTATCAACAGGAAAACTTTCACCAAATTGTGCTGTTCTTAAATATGCCTAATCTAAACTACTCAGGTCAGACTCAGTTCAAACCTATGTCAGCCACTGAGTCGTGTTGAACTGACTTTTTTGCCTTCTTGCCTCCCTTGGATTGTTGCTCAGACACTCTGCTGGCTGTGGTGTTTTCAGAGAGCCCTACATAGGAGGAGGTAGCAGAGACCTCATCACAGAAGTGGAGAAAGCAATGTGGGAAAGTTTCTAGAACTCGTACTGTAGGGAGTGAGAAGCGGGGTTTTAAGGCATATCCATGATCAATAACTGATTATGGCTGTCCTATCATCCCCTGTGCCAGAGGAGAGGGAAATGGGAATGTTCCAGGAACCACCCCCCTCCCAACTGATCCAACTGAGATCAAAGCAGAGATTAGATAGATGAACAGGAACAGCAGGTGGTGCCTGCAAGTGAGTCAGGAGACCAACAGTTGTGACACTGCTTTCAATCTACCTGGGGTCCCTGGGGCTCCCTCAGTACTTTACTGAGCCTTAAGCAGGGTTCAGAGTTGCTACCCAGGGCTTCTGCATAACACGCTAGGTTCAAGTTTCAAGGCCATGGACACAGACAGTGGCATGAGGGAGATTCCTTCTTGCCTTTTAAATGCTTCCTCTGCCAAGATCCTCCCCAAGTGAAGGGACCTCTCAGCTGACACAAGTGGGAATTTCCCACATGGGCCACTCGGAAGCTGAGTCCTTGGCCAAATGTGGGAAGGCTTTAACTTTAGAAGATAGGGAAGTCTGTATAGGACCTGCAGGGCCTTCACTAATGAGGGCCTGTCGACGGACATCTCTAAAACCAGGTGAGCCAGCAAAGACTGTTGTGATCACATATAGACCAGAGAATGAACCAGAAGATGTATCCTTGTGTCCTGAGCCAAAGATTATATCAACAGTGGCCAGGTCATAGGCTCCCCGAGGACAATGACCCTACCTTAGTCACTTCTCAAACCCAAGAGGTGGTTGTTAAAACTAAGCTTAAATACTAGGGTATCATAACCCTGGACTTTTAGCAGAAACAGTCCCATGTACAAGGCCATGATCCCTAGATCCAGGAACTCTACAAACACAGTTGGTGAGAAATGGGAAGCCTGCTCAAGTGGAAGGCTTAGCCTAGTGTGATTGCCTCAAAGCAGAAGCTGTGAGGGACCTGTCGTTCATCAGTATTGCACTCTTAGTGATTCACAATGATAATAAACTCTGCCTAATAACTAAAACTAGGGGCCAGCCAGCCTAGACCAGTCGATGAGATCCAAGCTGATAAGAGGCCCTGGTTTTGCTGGTGGTGGGGTTTATTTGTTTGTTTTTGTTTTAAAAGGTGAATTAATGGTGGTAGCTGAGAAATGACATCCAAGGTTATTCTCTAGTCTCTGTGCCTGTAAGTGTACACACATGCATGGACACTCACACACACACACACACACACACACACACACACACACACACACACACACGCATACATATACAATTTTTAAAAAATACTGAAAATAGTATTAATTTTCCCTCTGGGGAAATTTGTCCAGTGCTAAACCTAAGGAAGGAAGGTGCGTTATCAGACATGCTTTCTAGTCCCTTCCCCCAGATGTTTCTCAATTCCTCTTAATTCTGGTACTCATGTATAAAAAGCCAGGCAATAATATCAGCTAAGAACACTAACATACTGGAAGAGAACATTATAGAAAATTTTGTTATAGAATTTTACATTCACGTTGCTTTTTGTCATACTTGCTCTGATTTCTCACTGGAGTAGTTTGGTTCATTATCGGCTGAAGGAGTGGAAAGATGGCAAACCCTCAGTCAGCAACATTTGGAGAGCTAAAGTCTCTCTAAAAAAAGCCATGCTCATTATCATTCCTCTGAGGTTTGACTTGACAGAAGCCTTTTATCTGGGGATCTCAAGGCTCTAATAACATGATGCTGACATATGTATACACACACAAACACACAAACACACACACACATGTACACGCACAGGCACACACACATGCACACACACATATACACATGCATAGACACACAGGCATGTGCACTCACACATGCACAGGCACAGTTACACACAGACATTTATACACACACACACACACACACACACACACACACACACACACACACACACACTATGAATTCAAAGCTTCACATACTTTTATTAGTTTCTCCATACACTGGGATCCCATTTGGCAAACAGCAAACACAAAACTACATAGTTTTCAGTCTGTGACCCTCTACAAACCTGTTTTGTTTTGTTTTTTTCTTGAGAGTGGGTCTCACGCAACCCAGGATGGCCTTACTATATAGCCAAGAGTGACCTGGAACTTCAAATATTCCTTCTTCTACTTCCCAAGTACCAGGATTACAGGCCAACAGCACCCTGCCCAGTTTTTAATCAGTACTGGGGGTTGAACCCAGGCTTCATGCACACCAGCCTGCCCACCAACTTCTTAAACATATAAACAAAGCCTCAGGCTCAGGTGACCAGACCACTGTCCTGTGGTAATTCCTAGGACAAGGAAATTCCATTATGACCCTGGAACTTCCTTCTTTTGTCACATTTACTATGGAAGACACTCCTGGTTGCTCTGGAACCTTTGTCTCTATTCTTCCGAAGCAGATGAACACTAAGGCATCTTTCGACAGCTCACTCAAAGGCAGAAGGGCACTGATGTGCTGGAAGGGAGTGTAAAAGGTGAGCACTAGCGCTGGAGACACTCGTAGTGGTAGAGCTCTTGCATAACGTGCAAGACTCTAAGAGAACACCCTCCTCATTCATGCCCACTGCCACGTGGCTCTTCCCTGCTTTGACAGACTGGAAACCCTCGGAACAGGGACAAACGCAAATCTCTCCTCTCTGTGCTGTTTCACTGGGAATCTTGTCACAGCAACGAGTATCTAATACACTCCCACCACAGCCACACAGCCAGCCACACTCATATTAGCCATCGTGGTATAGCCATATATTCAGCCTGCCTCTTTCTCCCTCTTGTCCCCACAGAAGGGACAAAGTTTTATCTTGTTTCCACGAAGCTATTTCCATGTGTGGGTACCGTTTCTGACTCCCGGGGCACTGTAGTCTGTGTACCATCTCTGCCTACACCACATCATTCTGGGAAAGTCAGCCGCTCTCCATCTTAGGACTTGGAATTGAGGCAAGGCTAAGAGGCAGTGAGAATTAAGGGGCATGGGAAAGCAAAAACATCCTCACCCCGACGTTTGTATTTTCGCCTGGCTTAGAGTCAAGAAATTTCAACACAACTGATAAAACCACGATGGCCTGCAGAGCGAGTGCTCTCTTTCCTACCAGCATCTCCAGCAGAATGTTAAAAGCAGTGTGCTGACTCA
>LR750573.1:390409-395969 GCA_902729485.2 Mus minutoides
CTTGTTCCCATGCGATGTTTGGGCCCCAGAGTCTTTGGGCCTGAGAGAAACAGGCAGTCTGTAGTACAGTTTGTAGGCATCCGTCTGGGCAATAAGAGAGATCTCCTTTAGGGTGATTGCCTGAGCAGGCTATGGGAGTCAAACACAGTTGCTGACATGACGGATGATACCTTGGGGGCCTAGTAACTCTGGCATCTTAGGGTCCTTGGTGGATGGGTATGCTGAAAAGAACACGGCATGGAAAGTGCAAGTCAGGCACTGAGCAGTAGAGTGCTGTGACCAGAGAGTCTGCAGGAGGCTGTTTTACTGAAGGTGAGAGTTCCCGGAGTAACTTGGAGATCATGCTAACAACATGACCTCAATTCCAGTGATGGTTTAAGTCACTTGTATGTACTTAAAAAAAAAAAAAAACTATTGCATTCTTAATATATACCAGCATCATGCTATATAGCTGTGGTCCTCAACATTCTTAATACTGTGACACTTTAATACAGTACCTCACATTGTGGTGACAACCCAACCGGGAAGTTCATTTTCATTGATGCTTCATGACTGTAATGTTGCTACTAAGTGATATCTCAGCTTCTAAAACCACCTGATGACTGCGACCCGCATATGGAGCACCGCTGCTATGTAGTGTCAAAGTGACTCTAGCATACAGAGATGGGCTGAGCCAGCAACAGGTATCCCTGGTGGGAATTAATATCCCTGGTGGTTATAAGCTTTAGAAAGAACCATGACGAGGACTGTGGAGATTGCTCAGTGGTTACAATGCTTGCCCGCAAGCGTGAGGGCTCGAGCTCAGATCCCTAGACCCATGTTCTGGCTGAGTATCCACAGAGCCAACCTGCAATTCCAAACGACAATGCCATTTTTCAATTTCTAGGAGCTTATAGAGAGACTTCTGCAAACCTGGCCAGCTGTGGCTTGGTTCAAGCCTCTTCCTCCTCCTCCTCCTCCTCCCCCTCCCACTCCTCCTCCCCCCCTCCCCCTCCTCCCCAATTCATTAAAAGACCATCAGCACCTGGGGCCCTTCAAGGCCAGAAAACTGGGAGAAGTACTGTTCTGACTTGACACTTAGGAATACCTGGGCTGGGATTCGTCTCCAATGATAACTCCAAATCCTGTGAAGCTACCTGTGGAG
Source organism: Mus minutoides (assembly GCA_902729485.2). Classification (NCBI taxonomy): domain Eukaryota; kingdom Metazoa; phylum Chordata; class Mammalia; order Rodentia; family Muridae; genus Mus; species Mus minutoides. The sequence continues at coordinate 391,554 of LR750573.1, forward strand.
ACAATCACAAACCCCTTCTTCCAGACTGTTCCCTTCTCCCTCTGTCCTGACCTCCAAACTTGCTGTCAGCCTGTGACTTTGAGCCCGCTGTGTCTGTTCTGACATCTGTCCTCCACAACGGCTCACTCTGGTTCGCAGTGTAACTCTTCTCCAGGCTCATGTCCAAGTTGCCCTGGGTTCTTCCTCAGCCTACACAAAGTAACTGCATAACTTTAGAGAACCAGACAAGAGTATAGAGGAACATAGAGATGGAGTCAAATGCCCGTCTCAACGCTCTTGCAAGAAAGGCAGAGGAAGTGGTTGATTGTGAGAAGTCAGCTGAGTGAAAATGAATGTCTCAGAAACAGAGAGAAGTAAAAGGAGCTAAACTCCAAAGGCCGAGTTATGACTCTCTAATCAATAGAGGGAGCAGGAAAGGCCGTTCCATGCTCTAAGTTAGCTTCTGTGCATTTAAAACCACACTCCATTAGAGAGGGCTGTGCTGGTGGGTCACTCTAGACAGGAAAATGGTGTTTCAGTGCCCTTCAAAGAAAGCTAGCTTATGTAAGGGAGGCATCGGCCATGCAAAGATCAGGAGAAGGGGGCTTCCTAACCGCACATGGACTTTAAGATGTAAAGGACCACAGAGCAAGCACCTACGCTTCTTAACTGTCTCCTTCACCCCATCCTGGACCTTCCAGGGGTGGGAGCCACAAGTGTGGCTCTGATTCATTGAGGAGCCACAGTGCAGCACCTTTCAGGGCCACTGGAATCATTTGGTTCTACAGTGGTCTAGAATCACTGGGCCTGTTCCTGAATGGCATGGTGTCACTTATCACCCTTCACACACAAATGCACACATTGTAGGATATCGCATTCACTCATACACACTTGTGTGTGCACTTACACACTACGTACACACATACACACTTATGTACACACATTAATACACTCTATACAAAATGGCACATGCATATATATTCAAGTGTGTATGTGCGCACACACACACACACACACACACACACGTATGCACTGCAATAAACCAATGATGCTTTCAAAGGCAAGGTAGTAATAAAATCTCCCAAAAGGAGCTGTGGGATTTAAAAGCATAATCAATGTGCCCTTGCTAATTAGCAAAAATGAATGTTCCTATTGGTATGTGCTTGCAGACCACGCAGTGAGCAAGATACTTTGCTCAGAGGTACTGGGGCCTTATAAAAAAGTTACTGAAAACCTGTGTCTGGGTCTGGCCCTTGAGGACCTGTGCTTGGCCTTGCCAGGAGCATTGGAGACAGACAGAGCAAGCCAGGAGTGCTTCAAGGTCCTCAGTCTTATACCTCAGTGTTTAGAAAATAATAATAATAATAATAATAATAATAATAATAATAATAATCAAGCTGATATCCTAGAAACTGGACCCACAGGAGGAAAGGTCAGTTTGCATTAACCAGCCGGATGGGATTTGCCCCAAATGCTTAAATGCAATTCATTGACTGAAGCCTAAGCTCTCTGGGAGGCTTATAATAAGAGCAAAAGATCTACCTCAGCGACTGAATGAGTCATTGCTGGGGGCAGGCAATGCACTGCCTGGAACCACCGGGAAGCAGCCATTGGAGGGGCCTGGGGAAGCTCCTGTGAGGTAGCATCCTGAGGGAGAGGGAGCCTGCAGGGTCATGGGCTTAGAATTTTATTACACTGAGATTTCTCTACAAGGACTGTGGAATGTCAAGAATTGTTGGATCAGAGTCAGGCCATTGGTTCCAACGCTAAGTATATTACTCTCACCTAAAGCATAAAGCCTTAGCACCCTCATGTCTTTAGTGTGGCTGCAACAGAAAAAAATTTTAATTAAAAAATTAAGTTACCAAACTTGTAAAGTACCTCAGAAGTGATTTCACCTAAGCAAGCAAGAAGCAGCCTTTCACATCTCTCAGAGTGACTGAATTCGAATGAAAGAGGTTGAAAGACTAAGCCTTCTAAATACTGGAGGAATAAAACCACTTGCTGAACATATACTAACTAGCCCAGTGTGTAGATACAGAAATGTCACACATAGACACTTCGCAGGCTTGGTTCTTCTGATATTTAGCCTACAAGCCTGCTCCTTGTTAGAATTATCACAAGAGCATCCAAAAGTCAGTTCACACTCCAGTTAAAAAGCTTTGGGCTGTGACTCAGCTGTCAGCTCTTCTTAAAATTCCTCACTGCTTAGACTGTGTAACCAAGGCTGAGAACTTATGCTCCAGGGGAAAAGGGGGAACCGGGAGCATTTATTCAACAATCCCCTTATTCGATCAACAAATATATAGCTTTTCGTATGTATCAGGCCATCCACTGTGTATGCTGGAAATAAAACGGTCACTTAAAAATAAATGTGATCTTGGATTTCATAGCTGTTCAACTCAACATGAGGAAATCAATTCATTACACAGTGACCGTGCTGAGTGTTCTGCCTCAGACTGTAGTTCTGTGAGTAGAAACAGCAAGGCACATCTTCTGGAGAGAGTGGCACTTGCAAATTGTTGCAGGATATTTGATCACATTGCAAACCCCGAGATTATGTTATTTACTGAAAAACCTGTTTCTAGTTGAGGTGTGGCTCAACCCTTGGCACATACCATTAATTCCTCTGGAATACAGACATACCCTTAGTACATATATGTGTTTAACCTCATATCCTTAGTACATACATGCCTTTAACCTCAAACAATGAAGGTAAAGTTAATGTTAAAAAGAAGCACCATGTTTGAAAGCAATGTCTAATTGAGTGGCAGACAAAGTGACGAATCAGAGAAAGATTTGATAGAATAGGATATGACCAACTCTCATGAGAACAGAGAGGAAAGGGAAGCTACTTCAGTGGTACTGGGATAGTGCATAGAGAGAGGGAGAAGACAGTTTTACTTACAGAAACAGGTTGAAGAGAGAACAAGCTAGACACAGGTGAAGACAGAATGAGCCAGAGAATAAGAAGAAGCCAGGAGATTAGAACAGATTGCCAGAGTTAGTTTGAGGCCAAGCAGAGCAATTCAGAAGAAGTTGTAATAAGCCAGTTTGAATCAGTTATCATGGAGAGAAATTTTGAGCCAGAACAGCTGAGTTGAACCAGCCAGAGCTCAGAGAGAGCTAGTATTCAACAGTAAGTCTCAGAGGCTGAAACCATTCTAGACCTAGATTAGATTGTACAAAGGCTGGAAGCTTCCAGGTGGAGGCCTAGGTTAGCATATGGAGGCAGTAAGCCACAGAGACAACAATTACATCAGGGTAATAAAAGTTACTGTTACAGAAGACAGATTTAAAGATTGAGTGGAATCAGCTGACAGGGAGAAGAGAGGACTTTTACACTTTTACACTTCCTAACTAAAGGTCCTGAGCTGGGAGGGACACTAATGCATCCAAGAAAATGAAAGACAAAGAAACGTGGAAAGCAAGTGGAGCACAGTGATCCGAGGCCTGTGGCGTGACTCTGAGCAGGTGAACAGGATGCAGATTATCACAGCCTTGAAAGGACCTGTGTCGGTCAAGGTCAAACAGCAGGACAAAGCCATTCAGGACATTTAAAGTAATCTAAAAATTGCGTAACAGGTCCCTAGGCTTTAGCACAACTGATGCTATGATGGAAGTACCATTCAGGCCTCAGAACCCAGCACATAAATAGTACCTGCCAAGACGAAAGCAAAGACCAAACCTATCGGCGTCCATAATTCTGGGAAAGTCCGTAGATACACTAATCTGGGTAACTGTTCTAGAACCATGCCTACCTAGGATGTGATTTGGGTGCTTAAAATCCCACCCCAAGAAAGGCTCTGGACTGCAGTGGGGTCTCGAACACCCAGGATTGATATTGCTTTGAGCTCCTTACCAAGTGTGGTCTTCTCTGATGGACACAAGGGCATCAGTGATGTAGGATTCGGATCTGCTCTAATGTGGATCTTTAATTCTAATGACCTATTAGGGGAGGTAGACTCAGGTCAGTTCTATGATGGGCTGGCAATCTCCCTGTGTCCCCTAACAGTGTGATCACCTTCAGTCTCAGGATTGCTATCTGCTGAACGCTTAGACACTTAGTGGTGACAGGGACCTGAGTCAACCTTGTTACACGCATGTTGTTGAGCACAGTTGGGGGGGACTGACAAGATCCCTACCTCCTGGGGAGGTCTCCTTCCTCACTGCCACTCAGGGATGCAATGGAGTGAGCAGCTATGCTGTGACAGTCCACTCAGGCTGGATCAGCACAGAGCAGCCCCGTCTGTAGGAGGAGTTAGGAGGATCTGGCTGTTCAATCACGGAACTTGCTCATGCCCTCCACACAGGCTCCAACTTGATCACTACCACTTGGGGAAAGGGCATCATTATTTGTACTGCAACACACATGATTTGGTAAATCAGATGGCACCCCCCTTTTCTTAACCTTTCATTGATTATTATTATTATTAT
>LR751698.1:0-15472 GCA_902729485.2 Mus minutoides
GCTTCCCCTTAACTAGCTGTTTTTGTCTTACCTGCTTCTTTAGTGAGCAGAGTCCCATCTTTATGGGACTTTGATTTACAATCACTCCTCCAAGGTTCTCTCCACCACAGCATGAGCAGAGACCTGGAGAAAGGCCTTTCTTGTTTTCCATGGGATTTTTACAATTCTTCCTCAGCTGTCCTGGTTTTTACAGCTGAAATATGCAGCTTTCATTCCCCTGAGAATGCTTTTCATTCTTACAGGAGTTCTTAAAATTGGCACCCAGTTTCTCACCTTTCCTCACTACAGCATAGGCCTTTACTCTGGTTGATGAGATGTTTAAACATGTTTTAATGTCAGACTGCCCCATGGTAAAAAAAAAAAAAACAAAAAAACAAAAAAACACCTTACTTGTCCTCAAACTGATTAGCCTTTATCAGTAAGTCTGCACCACTGAAACAAGATCCTATTTTTGCTTGAGAAATTTAAAAAAAAAAAAAAAGAAAAGAAAAGAAAAAGAAAAAGAAAGAAAAAGAGATAAAGACTTACCTGTACCAAAGTCCCTGTTGGAAAGTGCCAGCTTCCACAGAGTAATCTCTATTGGGTCTCCTATCTGTGGGGAGTGGGTTCGTGGTTGCAGACAAACAAGAGTCAGAGTGAATTGACAGACAGACTTAAACTCAAGGGAAAACTGAATCTGAATGTATTTTGTACAAACAAACAGCAGACTTTTAATACAGAAGCAAAACAAGAAAACTTGGTGAACACATCCGCCATTTTACATTGACACAAAACAAAAGAGAATGCATACATAAAAAGATGGCAGGAGCCATCATTTACCAGTGAGAATAGGAACAACCCTTAATTAAAAACATCAGCTAAACATAAGAGCCAGGTGAATGCTCTGGTGCAATGCTAGTCTATTGTTAAATCCACCAACAGGGCTTCTTTAGGTAATACCTGATCATGCTATTCCTCTGGACCTATTGAAAAAATCTACAGCAGGGGAATTGCCTTCCACTAAACCTTTCATGGGACAACATACCCATTTCCTAGGCAATTGTGTATTTCTGTGTTTGGGTGTGACTGGGCTATTGTCCTAAGTAATTACTATGCAGACTAGCCCTGAGCTTTTCTAGCTCTATTCAAGTAAATAGTAATGCCTGATTATTTTCACTGTCTCTACTAGAAGTGAATTTGAAGGTTACTAAATAGGTAACATTCTTAACTAAATCCAAGATCACTGCCTGCTTTGAGGATTTTCTTAGAACCATTGGAACAGTGGTGGAGGCTTAGCTATATGTCAAAATCAATCCCCAGAGACACTTATAATAAAACAATATGAAAGAGAGCACATGGATCCATATACCAGACTAACTCAGGAACAGGGCTTGAGTACACAGGCTATTGGAATGCCAAGTTTCCAGGAGGCAGTTTCCAGGAAATTCTTTGCCTTGTGACTGCTTCCAGGCTTTTAGGCCTACCAAGCAGACTGCACAGGAGTGGATGTAGCAACTAGTAATTGAAAGCTGCCAGAAATACGAAACTGGGTATCCTTATAAGTATTTCCCCTATAAGATGAAACACCATATAGCCAAGAGTACATACTCGACTTGATGGATTAAGAAAGAGAGGACAGGCAAGGCCTGGGGGCTGTGCACTGGACAAGGTTTCCTGGCAGGACTCTCCAGGCGATCTTGGTGAGTGAGCAAAGGGCTGAACAGGGCACCTTTTGAGACACAACCAGCTCTGGGCTCTAGACACCCTCCCTACCTGAGGACATTTCTCCCCCTGGGAGGGTCTTCTCTGACAGAACTTGTGAGAGAGCCATATTGGGTCCTAGGTGGCACAGAGACCAGTCTACACAGGTCAGCTCACAGACCACAAAGGGTCGTGGAGACCCAGTCTGAGCAGGTCAGCTCACAGACTGCAAAGGGTCACTCAGACCCAGTCAGCTCAGGTCAGCTCATGGACTACAAAGGGTGAGTAAGTAAACGGCTGAACAGGGCACCTTTCAGGACATACCCAGCTCTGGGATTCAGACATCCCAGCACCCTCCCTGCCTGTGGACAGTTCTCAGCCTGGGAGGGGTTTCCCTGCCCAAATGTGTGAGAGAGCCATCTTGGGTTGCAGGTCGTTAAGACCTAGTCTGCGCAGGCTGAAACATGTGAGAGAGCCATATTAGGTCCCAGGTTGCTCAGAGACCAGTCTGTTCAGGTCAGCTCACTAACTACAAAGGCTTCCACAGAGACCAGTCTGTGAAGGTGAGTGTGCAGACCACAGAGGCAACACATCTTCTAGGACAGGCCCTATATAGGGTCTTCAACTTTACCTAAGAGGCAGGTCTGAACACCAAAATTCCGTGCATCTTCCCTGCAAAAAGAGAGCTCACCTGCTGAGACTACACTGACCACTGAGATTCAGAAGAGAGCTGGGCTCCCAGGTCTACTGACAGAGGCCAACATAATCACAGGAGGAACAAGATCCAACCAGAGACAACTATAACAACCAACTCCACAGATTACCAGATGGCGAAAGGCAGACGTAAGAATCTTAATAACAGAAACCAAGACCACTCACCTCCTTCAGAACCCAGCACTCCCACTTCAGCCAGCCCTGGATACTCCAACTCACCTCAAAAACAAGACTCGGATTTAAAATCATATATCATGGTGCTGGTGGAGGACATGAAGAAGGACATGAAGAAGGGCATGAATAACTCACTTAAAGTAATTCAGGAGAACAATGCTAAAGAGGTAAAAGTCCTTAAAGAGGAAACACTAAAATCCTTTAAAGCATTACAGGAAAACACACTCAAAGAGGTAATGGAATTGAGCAAAACCATCCAGGACCTAAAAAGGGAAATAGAAATAATAAAGAAAATCCAAAGTGAGACAACTTTGGAAATAGAAACACTAGGAAAGAAATCAGGAACCATAGATGTGAGCATCAGCAACAGAATACAAGAGATGGAAGAGAGAATCTCAGGTGCAGAAGATTCCATAGAGAACATGGGCACAACATTCAAAGAAAATGCAAAATGCATAAACATCCTTACTCAAAACACCCAGGAAATCCAGGACACAATGAGAATGCCAAACCTACGGATAATAGGAGTAGATGAAAAAGAAGATTTTCAACTTAAAGGGCCAGCAAATACTTTCAACAAAATAAAAGAAGAAAACTTCCCAAACCTAAAGAAAGAGATGCCCATGAACATACAAAAAGCCTACAGAACACCAAATACTCTGGACCAGAAAAGAAATTCCTCCCTACACATAATTATCAAAACAACAAATGTACTAAATAAAGATAGAATATTAAAAGCAGTAAGGGAAAAAGGTCAAGTAACAAATAAAGGTAGGCCTATCAGAATTACACCAGACTTCTCACCTGAGACTATGAAAGCCAGAAGATCCTGGACAGATGTTATGCAGACCCTAAAAGAACACAAATGCCAACCCAGGTTACTATACCCAGCAAAACTCTCAATTAACATAGATGGAGAAATCAAAGTATTCCATGATAAAACCAAATTCACACAATATCTTTCCACGAATCCAGCCCTTCAAAGGATAATAAAGGGAAACCATCAAAACAAGGATGGAAACTACACTCTAGAAAAAAACTAAAAAGTAATCCTTCAACAATCCTAAAAGAATACAGCCACAGAAACAGAATCCAAACCTTAAAAACAAAAATAACAGGAAGCAACAACTACTTTTCTTTAATCTCTCTTAACATCAATGGACTCAATTCCCCAATAAAAAGACATAGACTAATAGACTGGCTACACAAACAGGACCCAACATTTTGCTGCTTACAGGAAACACACCTTAGGGAAAAAGACAGATACTACCTTAGGGTTAAAGGCTGGAAAACAGGCTTCCAAGCAAATGGTCCGAAGTAAAAAGCTGGAGTAGCCATTTTAATATCGGATAAAATTGACTTTCAAACCAAAATTATAAAAAAAAACAAGGAGGGGCACTTCATACTCATCAAAGGTAAAATCAACCAAGATGAACTTTCAATTCTGAATATCTATGCTCCGAATACAAGGGCAGCCACATTCATTAAAGAAACTGTAGTAAAGCTCAAAGCATACATTAAACCCCACACAATAATAGTGGGAGACTTCAACTCCCCACTCTCACCAATGGACAGATCCTGGAAACAAAAACTAAACAGAGACACATGGACACCAGCAGAAGTCATGAAACAAATGGATTTAACAGATATCTACAAAATATTTTATCCTAAAACCAAAGGATATACTTTCTTCTCAGTGCCACATGGTACCTCTTCCAAAACTGACCATATAATTGGTAACAAAACAGGCCTTCACAGATACAAAAATATTTAAATTATCCCATGCATCCTATCTGACCACCATGGACTAAGGCTGATCTTCAATAACAACATAAATAATAGAAAGCGAACATTCTCATGGAAACTGAACAACACACTACTCAATGATTCCTTAATCAAGGATGAAATAAAGAAAGAAATTAAAGACTTTCTAGAATTTAATGAAAATGAAGCCACAAAGTACCCAAACTTATGGGACACAATGAAGGAAGTCCTAAGAGGAAAACTCATTGCCCTGAGTGCCTCCAAAAAGAAACTAGAGAGAGCATACACTACTAACTTGACAGCACACCTAGAAGCTCTAGAACTATAGGAAGCAAATTAATTCGCCCAAGAGGAGAAGGCAGGAAATAATGAAACTCAGGGAAGAAATCAACCAAGTAGAAACAAAAAGAACTATTCAAAGAATTAACCAAACCAGGAGCTGGTTCTTTGAGAACATCAGCAAGATAGATAAACGATTAGCCAGACTCACTAGCGGGCACAGAGACAGTATTATAATTAACAAAATCAGAAATGAAAAAGGAGACATAACAACAGAATCTGAGGAAATCCAAAACATCATCGGATCCTACTGCAAAATGCTATACACAACAAAGCTAGAAAACCAGGAGGAAATGGACAATTTCCTAGACAGATACCAGGTACCAAAGTTAACCCAGGATCAGATTAAAGATCTAAACAGGCCCATTTCCCCTAAAGAAATAGAAGCAGTCATCAATAGTCTCCCAACCAAAAAAAAAAAAAAAAAAAAAAAAAAAAAAAAAAAAAAAAAAAAAAAAAAAAAAAAAAAAAAAAAAAAAAAAAAAAAAAAAAAAAAAAAAAAAAAAAAAAAAAACCCAAGACCAGATGGGTTTAGTGCACAGTTCTATCAGACCTTCAAAGAAGACCTAATTCCAACTCTCCTCAAAGTATTCCACAAAATATAAATAGAAGGTACTCTACCCAATTCATTCTATGAAGCCACAATTACTCTGATACCTAAACCACACATAGATCCAACAAAGAAAAGAGTACTTCAGACCAATTTCCCTCCTGAATATCGATGGAAAAAATACTCAATAAAATCCTCGCAGACAGCATCCAAGAACACATCAAAACTATCATCCTTCATGACCAAGTAGTCTTCATCCCAGGAATGCAGGGATGGTTTAATATACTGAAATCCATCAAGGTAATCCGCTATAATAACAAACTCAAGGACAAAAACCACATGATCATCTCATTAGATGCTGAGAAAGCATTTGACAAAATCTAACACCCTTTCATGATAAAAGCCTTGGAAAGATCAGGAATCCAAGGCCCATACCTAAACATAATAAAAGCAATCTACAGCAAACCAGTAGCCAACATCAATCTGAATGGAGAGAAGCTGGAAGCAATCCAATTAAAATCAGGGACTAGACAAGACTGCCCACTTTCTCACTACCTATATAATATAGTACTTAAAGTCCTAGCCAGAGCAATTCGAAAACAAAAGGAGATCAAGGGGATACAAATTGGAAAGGAAGAAGGTAAAATATCACTGTTTGCAGATGATGTGGTAGTATATATTTGGGACCCCAAAAATTCCACCAAAGAACCCCTAAACCTGATAAGCAGCTTCAGTGCAGTAGCTGATTATAAAATTAACTCAAACAAATCAATGGCCTTTCTCTACACAAAGGGCTGAGAAAGAAATTAGGGAACCAACACCCTTCACAATAGTCACAAATACTATAAAATACATTGGTGTGACTCTAACTAAGGAAGTGAAAGACCTGTATGACAAGAACTTTAAGTCTCTGAATAATGAAATTGAAGAAGATCTCAGAAGATGGAAAGATCTCCCATGCTCATGGATTGACAGGATTAATATAGTCAAAATGGCTATCGTGCCAAAAGAAATCTACAGATTCAACACAATCCCCATCAAAATCACAATTCAATTCTTCACTGAGATAGAAAGGGCAGTTAGCAAATTCATCTGGAATAATAAAAAATCTAGGATAGCAAAAACTATTCTCAACAATAAATGAATCTCTGAGGGAATCACCATGCCTGACATTAAGTTGTACTACAGAGCAATTGTGATAAAAACTGCATGGTACTTGTACAGCAACAGACAGATAGATCAATGGATTAGAATTGAAGACCAAGAAATGAACCCACACACCTATGGTCACTTGATCTTTGACAAGGGAGCTATAACCATCCAGTGGAAAAAGGACAGCCTTTTCAACAAATGGTGCTGGCACAACTGGTGGTTGTCATGTAGAAGAATGTGAATTGAACTGTTCTTATCCCCTTGTACAAAGCTTAAGTCTAAGTGGATCAAAGACCTCCACATAAAACCAGAGACACTGAAATTTATAGAGGAGAAAGTGGGGAAAACCCTTGAAGGTGTGGGCACAGGGGAAAGATTCCTAAACAGAACAGCAATGGCCTGTGCGGTCAGATCAAGAATTGACCAATGGGACCTTATGAAATTGCAAAGCTTCTGTAAGGCAAAAGACACGGTCAGCAAGACAAAAAGGCCACCAAAAGATTGGGAAAGGATTTTTACCAATCCTAAATCTGATAGGGGATCAACATCCAACATCTACAAAGAGCTAAAGAAGCTGGACTCCAGAAAAATGAATAACTCCATTAAAAAATGGGGTACAGAGATAAAGAAAAATTCTCAACTGAGGAATTCCGAAGGACTGAGAAACATCTGAAAAAATGTTCAACATCCTTAATCATCAGGGAAATGCAAATCAAAACAACCCTGAGATTCCACCTCACACCAGTCAGAATGGCAAAGATCAAAAATTCAGGGGACAGCAGATGCTGGGGAGGATGTGGAGAAAGAGGAACACTCCTCCATTGCTGGTGGGATTGCAAGATCTTACAGCCACTCTGGAAGTCAGTCTGGCATTATCTCAGAAAATTGGACATAGTACTACCAGAGGATCCAGCAATACCTCTCCTGGGCATATACCCAGAAGATGTTCCAACTAGTAAAAAGGACACATATTCCACTATGTTCATAGCAGCCTTATTTATAATAGCCAGAAGCTGGAAAGAACCCAGATGTCCCTCAACAGAGGAATGGATACAGAAAATGTGCTACATTTACACAATGGAATACTATACTGCCATTTAAAAATTAATTTATGAAATTCTTGGGCAAATGGATGTATCTGAAAGATATAATCCTTAGTGAGGTAACCCAATCACAAAAGTAGTCATTGGATATGCACTCACTGATAAATGGATATTAGCCCAGAAACTTAGAACACCCAAGATACAATTTTCAAAACACAAGAAAATCAAGAAGGAAGACCAGCGTGTGGATACTTCATTCCTCCTGTGAATAGGAAACAAAATACCCATGAAAGGAGTTACAGAGACAAAGTTTAGAGCTAAGATGACAGGACCGACCATACCAAGACTTTCCCACCAGGGGAGATCCATCCCATAATCAGTCATTACTCTCAGACACTATGGCATAGGACAGCTAGTGCCTACTTAAGGGACCCTGATATAGCTGTCTCGTACAGAAGTAGATGCTCATAATCATCTATAAGATGGAACACAGGGCCCACAATGGAGAAGCTAGAGATAGAACCCCAGGAGCTGAAGGGGTCTGCAACCCTAGAAGAGGATCAACAATATGAACTAACCAGAACTCCCAGAACTCGTGTCTCTAGCTCCATATGTAGCAGAACATGGCCTAGTTGGCCATCATTGGGAAGAGAGGCCCCTTGGTACTGCAATTTTTATATGCCCCAATACAGGGGAATGCCAGGGCCAAGAAGTAGGACTGGGTGGGCAGGGGAGAAGCGAGGGGGGGGGGAAGAGGATTTTCGGGATAGCAATCAAAATGTAAATTAAAAAAATATCTAATAAAAAAATTGGAAAAAAATAAGAAAGAGAGGACAAGGTTGGTGATAGGTGACTAGAGCTATATTTATGAGAAATAGGGAAGGAGGAAATCAAATCTAATGTACAAAATTCAAATAATTAAGAAATACTTTAAAGATCTCCCCTCGGTAAAATGGATATACTGTTTTCACTCTAGGAGATAAAAACTTTGTACAAATTCTAATTGTAAAAAACAGATACTTGGAGAAAGAGCAACCATTCTTATGGATGTAAAATAGTTCTGCTTTTAAAAGAAATACACTGAGGATGTTTCTTCAATATAAATTTTTTGTAAGTGGGAAATTTTAGAGCAAAATGTGTCAGTCACAAATTACTGCTCATTCTGTTATAGGTAATGCAGATCTTCAAAATGTTGGGTCAATAATGTATAAATTTTAAAAAGCAAACATGTATAAAATGCATGTTCTAAGACATGAGTTTGTTATTGAGCAACTCTTTATTTATTTTGATTCCTAATGTACATAGTCATTATTGAACCTTAGGACAAAGTCAACACGGTTGACTGATATAATTAAATGGAATATATTTCTTCAGGGAAAGTTATGGGACACGTTCTTATAGCCTAGAGCCCCAATCTAATTACTGGAGTAACCAATTTTGTCATGGTTTTGAATCACTAAGACCTGTTTCTCATCTTCATATTTTAAAAAAAATTGCCACAGTACTGAAAGTGGAACAAATATAAAGAAACAAGAGAATAACAATTGACAGAACCACTTCAATAATTCCTAATAAAATGTGATGTAAGCAAATATCAAGAAGGGAACTTCTTATACTGAGCACAATTTTGAGTACCTACTTGGTCTAATCTGAGCCAATATAATGATATCTTTACAGAAGGAGACTTTGCTTTAACAATGTCATTATTGCTCAAATAATAACTGTCATTCTTCTGGAATTTAAGTACTGGAAATGTATGCCTCTACTTATTTAATTCTGCATAATTTGGTCATTTTATAATACAATTTTGACATCCATAGAACATACATGTTCCATTACTGCTTCACATTTAACAAACCTTCATTATAGTGGATCAACTATTTATTATTATTATTATCAATGGGATAACTAAATCAACAAAGCAATGTCTCTGAAGTGCTTCAAATTCTAGAAGATAATCTTTCTCAACAATTTTCATTTATTGTCATCTGTTCAGTTATGCTGAGATAGATTCATTTCTTAAATGATGATAAGTGGAGAATCCTAATAACTATAAAGCCAGTGGGAGAGCCTGCAACTACAAGGTAATCACATTGAAGTCTAAGTTCTTCCAGCAATGAGTTCTGAAACACTTATAGTCCTTCTTTTACAGTGATGACAATATAAAGGATAAAATGAAGGAGGTAAGGAAGGAAGAATGAGAGAAAGAAAGAGAAAGCAAGCAAGCAAGCAATCAAGTAAGAAAGATAAAAGAAAGAAAGACAGACAAAGAAAGAAAGAAAAAAGACAGAAAGAGAAAGAAAGAAGGATAAGTCTAGGTCTTCCATTGAATTTCACAGTGGCAAAAGCCATATAGATTTTCCTAGATATCAACTTAATATGTTTTCTTATTAAAATATGTGTTACTAATATAAGGCATTTTTGTCTTTTTTCTTAGCTGTGTTGCTCAAAGCATATATGAAAGTTTTATTGCATTTATAATTAAAGCATATGTCCATATGTTTATATTAGCAAGAACCAATTTAAATACACAGTTAAACATGCATGTTTCAGAGACCTGGTAGGTGAGAGACTCTCAGGACTCAAATGGAGGGACAGTAGATGAAATTCCTGACCTTAAGGGGAGGGAACTTTTAGAGCCCACCTCCAGCAGGAAGACAGGGCATCAAATGAGGGCGAGGGGGGCATCCCACAGTTACAACTGTGACCCATTATTTTTCCTGTCTGAAAGAATTATAGGGATAGAAATGGAGAGAATCTTGAGGAAAAGAAGGTCCAGCCACAGGCCCAAAGTGGAATCCAGCTCAAGGGGAGGTCCCAAGGATTCACACTATTACTGAGGTTATGGAGCATTCACAAAAACGGACCTAGCATGACTGCACTCCAAAATACCCAAAAAGTAGCTGAAACAGTGAGGTGCAGATATTTGCACCCAACCAATAAACAAAAGCAGCAGATACCTGTTGTTGAATTAGGGAAGGCTGAAAGAATCTGAGCAGAAGGGCAATCCTGTAGGAGGACAAGCAGTGTCATTTAATCTGGATCCCCTAGATCTCTCCACCAAGTAGACCACCAAACACTGCGACACCAAATAGACAGCATATACCAGCAGATAGGAGACCCTCAGCCGACATACAGTAGAGAACTGCTGGGTCTGTGTTCACTCAGAGATGATGCACCTAATTATCAAGGGACTGGTGACCCCAGGGAGTTTAGAAGTCAGGTGTGGTGGGGGTGGGGAATATCCATATGAGACAGGGGTGGGCAGGAGGTATGGGATGTAGATTATCAGAGGGGATAAAATATGGAGGGGAAAATTTAAATTAATTAATTTAAAAAAGATAAAAGAAACCATGTGTTAGAAAGTAAATAAGCAAATTATATAGGTTGTTTTTGATAAAGAAGGAAAGAAGAAATTGACATATTTTTAGTACAATCTCATAACTTTTACAAATTAATTCAAGTGTATTTCGAGTTTTGAATGATTATTATTTATTGGCCTTACTTGTCACAACTCAACAAAATTAAGCCCAAATGTCTTACAGGCACTGTACAAAATGACAATGTTAAAAGTGCTTGTTTTTTCTTATCATTGAGACAAAGTCCATTTGGAAGAGAGTTAAACAGTGACTACTTGAGTGTACAAAGATGCCCAAACACAAAATATTGATTTTGCGAATGCAGTATAAAGTGTCTGGAGTGCCTGATCATACCTGTGTCAGTAAGCAGGGTCTCCATGGATCCATTTGTGGTCTTGGTGCTTTGTTTGTCCTTTCTGTTTCTCCTCTCACTGTGGAGACAGAACTCTAGAAGAGGGAATCTCCCTCCTGGCCCCACTCCTCTCCCAATTATTGGCAATTTCCACCTGATAGATATGAAGGATATCCGCCCATCCCTACCAATGTAAGTATGCCTTATGTTCTTCAGGTCCATTGCAAATTGAGTTAGAACTCATGCTACTTTCATAAAATTCTATTACTGGAGGAAATATTGTGGAAATGTATATGATATAAAAAAATGAAAAGTTCTATGTTTTTTCTGACTTTTGCCTCTAGTTCTGATCAGGAAATTAGCAATGCTCTAAGTTTCAGATTGAAGAACTTGAAATGCAGGTAATTATATCAACTATTTCTTTTACAAATGCAGTAATTATATACTATTTTACACACACTTTCTATTATTTTCACTGAAGGTGAATTGTATGGAATATTTCATAAAATGAATCTGAATTTTTGAGATGCATTGTTCTTGGATTTGACATTAATTTCTAATTCTGAAGAATGTATTGGTATCTGATTTGAAGTAAATACAATGTGCATGAGCTCATACATGAAATAAAAAAAAACATAAATAGTGTATGTTAGCATATGTGGTATTTTCCCAATCACCTTTTATGCCATTAATAGCCTATGACTTGGACCTAGGATGCTGATTAGCAAGAATGGGGTTTTTCTGTGATGTTTTGTGCTATGGTATGCTTTGTATGATACCTACCCTATGTACATTTGTAACAATAGATAGGAATGGAAATCAAACATTTGTGGTAATCTAAGGTTTCAGTTTTCTAGTCTTTATCACAGGGCTCTCTTAGTTTTAACAAGAAGTATTCTCAGCTGGTTCTGCAGCACTCCTCTGACAACTGAAATCCATTTCAATATGAAGTTATCATGAGAGTGATGGTCAAGTATCCAATAATGAATAAGCAGAGTGTCAAATTTGAGTGTACTTATTTGCAATAGAATCCTGTAAATAAAGGTGTGTATTTTACTTTAGTATCTTCGTAGAACAAATCAGATCTTAGTGTGATTGTCTTAGTCAGGGTTTCTATTCCTGCACAAACATCATGACCAAGAAGCAAGTTGGGGAGGAAAGGGTTTATTCGGCTTACACTTCCATACTGCTGTTCATCACCAAAGGAAGTCAGGACTGGAACTTAAGCAGGAGCTGATGCAGAAGCCATGGAGGGATGTTCTTTACTGGCTTGCTTCCCCTGGCTTGCTCAGCCTGCTCTCTTATAGAACCCAAGACTGCCAGCCCAGAGATGGTCCCACCCACAAGGGGCCCTTGATCACTAATTGAGAAAATGCCGCACAGCTAGATCTCATGGAGGCATTTCCTCAACTGAAGCTCCTTTCTCTGTGATAACTCCAGCTGTGTCAAGTTGACACAAACCTAGCCAGTACAGTGATCTATCTTTAGTTTTAGTGTGTCAACAGCCTGAAAGATTTTCTGGCATACTGTAGGCCATGAACACATGATAATCACCATAATGTACAGAATTATACAGACATTAAACTGAAGTTTTCTGAGTAAAAATATCATAAACCAATACAATCATCAAACTAAATAGTTGACAATATTGAAAATACAATGGCTTTGTTTTCACTAATATTTATGTTTGCTATTTCTTTCCAGTTTTCTAAAACCTATGGCCCTGTGTTCACTCTGTATTTTGGCTCACAGCCATTTGTGGTATTATATGGTTATGAGGCAATGAAAGAAGCCCTCATTGACCATGGAGAAGAGTTCTCTGGAAGAGGAAGCTTTCCGGTTTATGAAAAGGTTTCTAAAGGAAAGGGTAAGTGTGTGTGTGTGCTTATGAGTATCCTGGGCAGTCTCCCAAGTGAGCTGAAAGGTGGAGTGGAGGTCATGCTTGCTTGTCAGGCATAGGTTTGGACTCTATAAAGCTGCCTCCTGTCAGCTCATTCTGTGTCTGGGATTTCCAGTGTCTGTTCCAATTTCTTCAGGCTTTGGCTTTAGCCATGAAAATGTATGGAAAGCCACAAGGGTCTTCACTTTCAATACCCTGAGGAACTTGGGTGTGGGAAAAAGGACCATTGAGAACAAAGTGCAAGAGGAAGCCCAGTGGCTCGTGAAGGAACTGAAGAAAACACATGGTAAGTACAGGTTAGATTCTTCTTTTATATCTTGGTCTATGCATGGCTGTGTAGGAGTCATGTTGTTTCTATCTTATTCTAAGAATATTTTCTAATGAGATGTCATGAGTATAGGTAGCATGATAATTTTAGTGTATGATGAACCATAAGTTCCCCTAATCACAAATGTCATTTGTTCTTTGCATACCAGAATGAGAGGGTGATTTTCAGTGATACTGGTTACCCTGTAAAAGTAAAGAGCATAGACCATGTAGTATTGTAGTATTGGTTTTCTTTCTTTCTCTTTCTCCCTTTCCTTCCTTCCTTCCTTCCTTCCTTCCTTCCTTCCTTCCTTCCTTCCTTCTTTCCTTCCTCCCTTTCTCTTTCCCTTTCCCTTTCCCTTTCCCTTTCCCTTTCCCTTTCCCTTTTTCTTTCCCTTTCCCCTTCCCTTTCCCTTTCTTCCTTTCTTCCTATCTTCCTTTCTTCCTTTCTACCTTTCTTCCTTTCTTCCTTTCTTCCTTTCTTCCTTCCTTCCTTCCTTCCTTCCTTCCTTCCTTCCTTCCTTCCTTCCTTTCTTTCTTCTCTTTCTTCTCTTTCTTCTCTTTTTTCCAATGGATAGCACTTCTTCACTGAAGTTTCTAATTGTCCTCCTATAATCTTGTTTGTAGTTCTCGCTAACAGTGGTCTGATAGATTATTTTCATTTCTCACCTGATTGTAATAGATTTTTATCAAGTATTATATCTCTGATTTTAGCATGACTTCAACATGTTATTATTATTTTTTTACATAGCATTTCATAATTTTATTTATAAACTTTTCTAAAACACACTTCAACACAAATAGTCAAAATTTTTGCACACTTGAAAACTAGTAAAATAATTTTTAAAAAACTCAAAACTGCCGGGTGTGGTGGCACACACCTTTAATCCCAGCACTCGGGAGGCAGAAGCAGGCGGATTTCTGAGTTCAAGGCCAGCCTGGTCTACAGAGTGAGTTCCAGGACAGCCAGGGCTACACAGAGAAACCCTGTCTCAAAAAATAAAAAAAAAAATAGCCTTAAAACTGTTTCATTGACTCTAGTCATTTCCTATTGGTTTTCAGTTCTTGAAATCATATTTACCTTTACAGGTTTTTGGTATGAAAAATATGATGGCTCTTTCTTTGTTGTATGCTTGATGCTATTCACCTAGTGCTTTCAAAGAAAGAATATTATATTTTTTATTTAAATTTCTGTAGGAATAGCTTTAGCACAGTTACTTTTAAATACAGAAAATCACATATAATCAGATTTACCATGTGAATGGCATGCAAACAACAAGAAGTAATCTCAAAGTACTTCAGTTCACCCTCATTCCTTAAAAGAATGTGATATCTTAGTATATTATAAGGTGTTAAAAGCCTGATAGAACATCAGTCATCTCAAGGAATTCCACATATTTAAGTGTCCAACTTTGTTAACTCACATGACCTTTGTTTGAGGGTACACAATTTAAGATCACCTTCCACACAACATCACAAATTTGATCCTATGACCACAGCAATTTCACTATTGAAATCATTGTCTCATGTATTGTTGTTTTTGTTTCTGTCATAAAATAACTAAGGTGGTGTTGGGTTCAGGTGGCTTACAAGTTATAGCCAGCACTGAGGGAACCAAGGCAGGACCTCAAATAAGGAACCTGGAAGCATTAACTGCAACAGAAATCATGAAGGATAGCTTCTCAGTGACCTATTCCACTTGTCTTTCTCACTTTCTTTTTCCTACAGCCTAGAATCATATGCCTAAGACTCACATTGCCTACAGTGAGTTTAGCTATTGTCCCTATCATCAGCAATGAAGAAAGAGAACAGAGAGACATGACCTCAGAATAGTTTCCTGGAGCAATTACTCAACTGAGGTTCCTTCTTTTGAGTTGACTGTAGTTTGTGTCAGCTTGACAAAGTCTACTTGACAAACACAGATTATTTATGTGTCCTTGTTACTAGATGGAATAACTTCTGGATATATGCCCAGTAGAGGTATTGCAGGATGTTCCAGTAGTACTATGTCCAATTTTCTGAGGAACCGCCAGACTGATTTCCAGAGTGGTTGAACCAGCTTGCATTCCCACCAACAATGGAGGAGTGTTCCCCTTTCTCCACATCCACGCCAGCAACTGTTGTCACCTGAATTTTTGA
>LR751698.1:15981-65769 GCA_902729485.2 Mus minutoides
GAGGTGCAATGTGTGTTTTAAGCTTTACTAAAGTTTCTTTAATGAAAGTGGCTGCCCTTGCATTTGGAGCATAGATATTCAGAATTGAAAGTTCCTCTTGGAAGATTTTGCCTTTGATGAGTATGAAGTGCCTCTCTTTGTCTCTTTTGATAATTTTGGGTTGAAAGTCTATTTTATTCGATATTAGAATGGCCACCCCAGCTTTTTTCTTTGGGCCGTTTGCTTGGAATATTGTTTTCCAGCCATTCACTCTGTGGTGGTATCTGTCGTTTTTCCTGAGGTGTGTTTCTTGTAGACAGCAAAATGTCGGGTCCTGTTTGTGTAGCCAGTCTGATAGTCTATGCCTTTTCATCGGAGAATTGAGTCCATTGATATTAAGTGATATTAAGGAACAGTAATTGTTGCTTCCTGTCATTTTTTGTTTTTAGAGTTGGGATTCTGTTCTTGTGGATGTCTTTTTTAGGTTTGTTGAAGGATTACTTTCTTGCTTTCTCTAGGGCAGAGTTTCTGTCCTTGTATTGGTCTTTTTCTGTTATTATCCTTTGAAGGGCTGGATTTGTGGAAAGATATTGTGTGAATTTGAATTTGTCGTGGAATACTTTGGTTTCTCAGTCTATGGTAAATGAGAGTTTTGCTGGGTATAGTAGCCTGGGCTGGCATTTGTGTTCTCTTCGTGTCTGTATAACCTCTGTCCTTGATCTTCTGGCTTTCATAGTCTCTGGTTAGAAGTCTGGAGTAATTCTGATAGGCCTGCCCTTATATGTTACTTGACCTCTTTCCCTTGCTGCCTTTAATATTCTGTCTTTATTTAGTGCGTTTGTTGTTCTGATTGTTATGTGTCGGGAGGAATTTCTTTTCTGGTCCAGCCTATTTGGAGTTCTGTAGGCTTCTTGTATGTTTATGGGCATCTCATTCTTTAGGTATGGAAAGTTTTCTTCTATTATTTTGTTGAAGATATTTGCTGGCCCTTTAGTTTGATATTCTTCCTTCTCAACTACTCCTATTATCCTTAAGTTTGGTCTTCTCATTGTGTCCTGGATTTCCTGGATATTTTGTCTTAGGGTCTTTTTGCATTTAGCATTTTCTTTGATTGTCTTGTCTATGCTCCCTATAGAATCTTCTGTGCCTGAGATTCTCTCTTCTATCTCTTGTATTTTGTTGCTGACGCTCATATCTATGGTTCCTGATTTTTTTCATATGGTTTCTATCTCCAGGGTTATCTCCTTTTGGTTTTTCATAATTGTTTCTACTTCCATTTTTAGGTCCTGGATGGTTTTGTTCCATTCCATCACCTGTTTGGTATTCCTTTCCTGTAACTCTCTCAGTATTTCCTCTTTAAATGCTTTTAGTTGTTTATCTGTGTTTTCCTGTAACTCTCTAAGTTTTTCCTCTTCAAATGCTTCTAGTTGTTTATCTTTGTTTTCCTGTGTTTCCTTCTTATAGTCCTCCATCATCATCATGACCAGTGACTTTATATCCATATCCTGCTTTTCTGGTGTGCTGTTGTATCTAGGACTTGATGTGGTAGTTGAGTTTGGGTCTGTTGATGCCAAGTACCCTTGGATTCTGTTACTTCTGTTCTTGCGCTTGCCTCCTGCCATCTCTGTCCGAGGAGACCTGGCGTTGGTGCAGACCAGAAAGGACCCGCTGTTCTGCCCTGGGCCTTTATCAATCTCCTGGCTGATGTCTCAAGTTCCACAAGATTGGGCCGGAACAAAGGCTGTCTTCCCCTGCTCACCTTAGGTCCCAAGCTAGCTTGGGGAGTCCCGAAAGAGCCTAGGAGAGTGCAAAGCACCTGTGGCCAGAGACCCAAGCTGGTTCTTGGTGGCTGGACCAGACTGGAAGGGAGGGGCTGTTCTGCCTTGGGCGTCTATCAATCTTGCCGCTGGTGTCTTAGGTTCCACGAGATTGGGCTAGAACAGAGGCTTTGTCCCCCTGCTCACTTAAGGTCCCCAGATAGCTTGGAGGGTCCCAGAGGAGCCTAAGGGAGTGCATAGCACCAGAGGCCTGAGCCTTGAGCTCCTGATCTGATCTTAAAGTCCTGGAGTTGCTGGGCTCAGAGGAAAATGGTGGGGTGGCTGGTGCTCTGGCTGGGAGAGGCCCAGCCTCTAGTGGGGCGGAGTTCTAGGATCCTGCCCCTGGGGTAACTGCTGACCCACTGCTCCCAACACCACCTCTGCACTGCACTCACACGTAACCCCGATGTGATCTTAAAGTCCTGGGGTGTGTGAAGCGCTGGGCAGTCCCTAGCTGCGTCCGCTGGGCTCAGAGGAAAGATGGCGGGGTGCTCTGGCTGGGAGAGGCCCAGCCTCAGGTGGGGCAGAGTTCTTGGATCCTGCCCCTAGGGGCAACTGCTGACCCACTGCTCCCAACACCACCTCTGCCCTGCACTCACGCATAGCCCCGATGTGATTGATGTGATCGATCTTAAAGTCCTGGGGTGTGTGAAGCACAGGACAGGCCCTAGCTGTGTCCGCTGGGGTCAGAGGAAAGATGGCGGGGTGGCAGGTGCTCTGGCTGGCAGGTTATGTTTTTAATAATTGTGGCTGCCCTTGCATTTGGAGGACAGATATTCAGAATTGAGAGTTTATCATGGTTGATTTTACCTTTGATGTGTATGAAGTGCACCTCCTTCTCTTTTTTGATAACTTTGGTTCGAAGTCAATTTCATGTGATATTAGAATAGCTACTCCAGCTTGTTTCTTTGGACCATTTGCTTGAAAATTGTTTTCCAGACTTTTACTTTAAGGTAGTGTCTATCTTTTTCCCTGAGGTGGGTTTCCTGTAAGCACCAAAATGTTGGGTCCTGTTTGTGTAGCCAGTCTATTAATCTATGTCTTTTAATTGTGGAATTGATTCCATTGATTTTAAGAGAAATTAAACAAAAGTAATTGTTGCTTTCTGTTATTTTTGTTGTTAAAGTTGGGATTCTATTCTTGTCACTGTCTCCTGTTAGGTTTGTTGAAGGATTACTTTCTTGCTTTTTCTAGGGTGTAGTTTCAGACCTTGTGTTGGTGGTTTCCCTTTATTGTCCTTTGAAGAGGTGGATTCATGGAAAGATACTGTGATTAGTTTGATGTAGTCATGGAATACTTTGATTTCTCCATTTATGGTAATTGAGAGTGTTGCTGGGTATAGTATCCTGGGCTGGCATTTGTGTTCTCTTAGGTACTGTGTAATATCTGTCCAGGATATTCTGGCTTTCATAGTCTCTGGTGAGAAGTCTGGTGTAATTCTAAAAGTCCTGCCTGTATATGTTACTTGACCTTTTTCCCTTACTGCTTTTAATATTCTGTCTTTATTCAGTGTATTTGTTGTTATGATTATTATTTGTTGGGAGGAATTTCTTTTCTGGTCCAGGCTATTTGTTGTTTTGTAGGCTTCTTTTATGTTTATGGGCATCTCTTTCTTTAAGTATGGGAAGTTTTCTTCTATAATTTTTTAAAGATATTTGCTGGCACTTTAATTTGAAAATCTTCATTCTCATCTACTCCTATTATCTGTAGGTTTGGTCTGATCATTGTGTCATGGATTTCCTGGATGTTTTGAGTTGGGGTCTTTTTGCATTTTGTATTTTCTTTGATTGTAGTGCCCATGTTCTCTAAGGAATCTTGTGCACCTGAGATTCTCTCTTCTATCTCTTGCATTCTGTTGCTGATGCTCACATTTATGGTTCCTGATTTCTTTCCTAGGTTTTCTATCTCCACAGTTTTCTCACTTTTGGGTTTCTTTATTGTTTCTCCATCACTTTTTAGATCCTGGATGGCTTTGTTCATTTCCACCACCTGTTTGGTTGTATTTTCCTCTAGTACTTTAAGGGATTTTTAGCAGTGTTCTCCTGTATTTCTTTAAGTGAGTTATTAAAGTCCTTCTTCATGTCCTCTTCCAGCATCATGAGATATGATTTTAATTCTGATTCTTGCTTTTTGGGTGTGTTAGGGTATCCAGGACTGGCTGAGGTGGGCGTGCTGGGTTCTGATGATGGTGAGTTGTCTTGGTTTCTGTTATTAAGATTCTTATATTTGCCATTCGCCATCTGGTAATCTCTGGAGTAGTTGTTATAGTTGTCTCTGGTTGGAGCTTGTTCTTCCTGTGATTCTGTTACCCTCTGTTTGCAGTCCTGGGAGACTAGTTCTCTCCTGAGTCAGTGGTCAGAGTAGTCTCTGCAGGCAAGCTCTCCTCCTGCAGGGAAGGTGCATGGAGGTATGGTGTTCAGACCTGCCTCTTGGCTAAAGATGAAGGCCCTATATAGGGCCTGTCCCAGATGTGTTGCCTCTGCAGCCTGCATGCTCACCAGCATAGACTGGTCTCTGAGGGACCCAGGACCCAAGTTAGCTCCCTCAAGAGCTCCGGCAGGCCGCAGATGTATGTCACAGATAGTATAATTTAGTGTTTGAAAGATGAACATGCAAAAAGGAAAGGGTTCATTTGTTTCATAATAGTGTTTGCTCCACATTATATGGACATTAAGAATAAAGTCCCTTATACCATTTATTCACATAAGTGTATCATGTAATATTTACAGACCATAAATTCTGTACATTCTTTCAAAAATCAAAAGTAAAAGGTAACATAGGACTGTGACAGCAATACAAAAATATAAAAAAAAAAAATAAAAAGGGAATAGATTCTACGTATCTTGAAGGAGATATATGATGCAGACCTCTGAGGGGCACAAGTCTTCATCAGGTTATCAGAAAAGGTTTCTAAGAAACATGCCATAAAAACATGTCTAAGAGATCTATGTTAAATGTGAGTGCTCTATAAAATATTTAGTATAAGACAAGGAACAATTTATGGGAGTAAGAAATTGATTATGAAATTATTTAAGTGGTATATTCTAAGCATGTCAGTGTACTAAAGAGAATTCGTATGGAATTTAACAACAAAACGAAGACAGTGATGTTGATGCCATTTTTTATAAGATGGATGCAACTTAGTTTAATAGTGTAATACCAAAAACTTTTCTCTATTCTCAGCTAGAAGTGCAACACGTACATGCAAACACTGACGTGTCTTAACATGCTACACCTAATAAAAAAATATATTAGTGTGAGTGTTCCATGAATAATCATAGAGACCTCCTGGAAGTGCACACATATCGTTGAACAACTGGTGTTTGTAGGTTTATTGCATATTTCTTTTGGAACACTCATGGAGCACACATTTGGTCACATTTATATGGTTATAAAAATAAAGACGTTATTGTGGTCATTGTTTAAACCTTGGTTCTGGATAATATATGCTGAAGTAATGGCTAATTTTTAGGATGTTATACCATTTAAATTAAAGCCCTTGAATGTGGCAGTGAACACATTAACTAGTGAGAATGAAAACTAAGTCAGGTTTAATGTCAAAATGATCACCACTCTTCGTCAGGTAAGTACATAGCAGTTAAGTATATTCATAATTAAATTACTTGTTACAATTTCTTTTTTCTTTCTTTCTTTTTCTTTCTTTCTTTTCTTTTTTGTTGTTGTTTTTTGAGACAGGGTTTCTCTGTATAGCGCTGGCTGTCCTGGAACTCACTTTGTAGACCAGGCTGGCCATGAACTCAGAAGTCTGCCTGCCTCTGCTTTCTGAGTGCTGGGATTAAAGTCATGCACCACCCTGCTGGGCTACTTGTTGCAATTTCTAAAGTAACTTATCATGTTAACAAGGGCAAAGGTATGTGTTTATTTTTAAAGAATTTTCAATTGTTTCCAATCTTCAGGCTCACCCTGTGATCCCCAATTCATCATAGGATGTGCCCCCTACAACGTCATCTGCTCCATTATTTTCCAGAACCGTTTTGATTATAAGGATCAGGATTTTCTTAGCTTGATAGGAAATGTGAATGAGTGCACTGAAAATTTGAGCTCTCCTGGGTGTCAGGTAAAGCCAAGGTCTTCTATTTCTGAAAACACATGTAACATCTTTCTTTCTCACAGGTCAAATTCAATAGGGACTTTTTAGACAAGTAATGTAATTCTGAATATCATATGCAGAGAGTATCTGAAATGGAGTTCAAAACCCTCAGCTACACAAGCAGTAAAACTAAGGTGCAAATGCCAAAACAATTCAAGCCTGTTAGCTGCTTATCCATGAATTTTCTCAGCAACTATTACAGAATTGTGTGTAAAATAATTCCATTCAGTTCTACAAGTGCGGGTAGTAACATATAGACCATTCTTCTATTATGGAACTATTTTAAAACAATTAAACACATTTTCATCATATTACCAGGCATGAATACCTCAGTAAAGAAATAAGATTCTCTCAAATAAGGAAGAGTATTAATGGAAATGAAAGCTTTCAGGAGAACTGAGTAGTTCTAGTCCTTTGATGGGTCGGCTGGGATAATTGTTGACAAGAGGAAAGGTCAGAATGAGAACATGAATATTTTAATATTGTGTGGACCATGTACATACCCACAGAATTGTCCTAGCCTGAACTGGCATTGACTGCACACTTCAAATAAATTGATTGTGTGATCAGGATACAGTATGCTCTTGATTTCAGGGCATCTTGAGGCCCCACACACATCTAAATAGATATTACATTTCAGAAACAGCTAGATAGAAATGAAAATCAGGCATTAGATTTCTTTTATAAATCAGGTAACCCCAAAATTTAACCTGCTATTATCTCCTTAAAAGTGTGAGAGTTAGTAATCTATATCAGATGGTTATTCAAACTTGTAGAACAGAGTTTATTTGAATCATTGAGCAACTAACATGAATATTGTTTACACTCAAAAGATATGTGAATGTGGAAATATTTTTAATGATCTTTGTTCATTTGCAGAAATTTGTTCATCAAATCTATTAGAATGAAAAATTATTATATATGTAAATAACCTAACTAAGGTGAATTTTATTCATATCTTGATCAATGGAAACAATCATGCATTATGTATGAATATATCTTAATTACTCCATTGCATCATATTTATTTAGTAAATTCTGTCATTTTTTTGTAGATTATCAATACATTGCCTATTCTTATTGATTATTGTCCAGGAAGTCATAACAAATTCTTTAAAAATTATAAATGTATTAAGAACTATCTTTTGGAGAAAATAAAAGAACATGAAGAATCATTGGATGTTACAAATCCTCGGGACTTCATTGATTACTTCCTAATTCAAAGACATCAGGTAAAGAGTTAATACATAAATGTAAAATATCGACTTTGTCATGGATTGTAGAGTTCATTGGACACTTCCTGATTTACAAATGATGTTTGAAATCATGCAAGTATCATTTTTTAAAAAAATATTTTTTATTACATGTGTGGATATGGCTGAGAGAAATAGAGTGATTTTGTGTTTTTTTTATTTTAATTTATTATTTAATTGCTTTTTTACCCTCCATATTTTATTCCCTGCCCTGGCCATCCTCCAATTTTTCCTCATCCCCACCCCACTGTCTCCACGAAGATATCAACACCCCCACCCCACCATACTTCTAAACTCCCAAGGGCATCCAGTCTTTTGAGGGTTAGGTGCATCTTCTCCGAATGAATCAAGACCGGGCTGTCCTCTACTGTATATTTGTTAGGGTCCTCATATCAACAGGTGAATGCTGCCTGGTTGGTGGTCTAGTGTCTTAGAGATCTCAGGAGTCCAGGCCAATTGAGACTGCTGGTCCTCCTACAGGGTCATGCTCTTCCTCTGCTTCTTCCAGCTTTTCCCTAATTCAACCACAAGGGTCAGCAGCTTATGTCCATTGGTTGGGTGCAAATATCTGCATCTGACTCTTTTTGCTGCTCCTTGGATCGTTCAGAGGACAGTCATGATAGTTCACTTATTGTGAGTTCTCCATAGCCTCAGTAATAGTGTCCGGCCTTAGGACCTCCCCTTGAGCTGGATCCTACTTTGGGCCTGTTACTGGAACTTGATTTCCTCAGACTCCTCTCCATTTCATCCCTGCAGTTCTTCCAAACAGGAACAATTATGGGTCCGAGTTTTTGCGACACCCTATCGTTGGGGGAGGGAGAGAATTTCGGGATAGAAAGACGACCTCCACCCGCGATGTTCAAGGGATAGGGATGTCATCCCGTAAAGTAGATTTCAGGGAAGGAAACGAAGGACTCTAAGAGAGTGGAGGGTCTAGAGACGATATCTCATTTAAACAATTAAACTCGTGTGACGGGATAAAAACTTATTTTTTTAACTTAGAATAATCAAGCAGAGTAAAATAATAAGACAAATGACAGATCAAATGAAACAAATTCCAAATTGGTTATACATCATAACTAATTCTGTATTAAAATAAACATTTTCAGCATCATTATCTATTGTGTGGATAAATTTTATATCTTATATACTTAAAACTATATGGACTTATTAGCAACAATAAACCCTATAGAGTTTTTTTTATACTTTTTATTTAATTTTTAATTTTTACACTCCATATTCCACTCCCTAACCCCTGCATCCACCTTCCAGCTGCTTGACATCCCAACACCTCCTCTGTACCCCCCTTTCTCCACATAGATGCCCTAATGCCCCACCCCACCTGACCTCTCAACATCCTGGGGTCTCCAGTCTCTTGAGGGTTGGGTGCATCATCTTTGAATGAACACAGACCCAGCAATTGTCTACTCTACCTGTGTTGGGGGCCTCATATATGGTGGTATATGTTGTCTGTTTGGTGGTCCAATGTTTGAAAGATCTCAGGGGTCCAAATTATTCGAGACTGCTGGTCCTCCTCCAAGGTTACCCTTCTCAGCTCCTTTCAGTCTTCCCTAATTAAACAACAGGGGTCAGCTGCTTTTGTTTATTGGTTGGGTGTAAATATCTGCATCTGACTCTTTCAGCTGTTGTTGGGTCTTTTGGAGGGCAGGCATGATAGATCCCTTTTTGTGAACATCCCATAGCTTCAATAATAGTGTGAGGCCTTGTGGCCTCCATTGAGCTGAACCCTATAGAGTCTTTAAATGGATGATTGTGCAGTACTATTGGAAAGAGTAGATGGATGAAAGTTCTAAGAATAATTTTTGATGAATTTGCCCTAGTGGGGTTAAAGATAGATATCTATTGGCTATGCTGTCAAGATAAACTAATAGCATTGTGTAATTTAGGAAAAATACAGTTTTCCCACAATTTCTTTAACACTCTTAATTTACAAAACAATTGATCACATTCAGGTTTGCTGTTAGCTGTCAATTCTGGTACAGTGTTACAGTTCTCCATTAATGAAACTTTTAAAACACTATTTAAAAATCCAGCACTGTGTGTCCCTTGAGTCTGCTATATGTTTTTCAAGACTGCTTGACCAATCTGCATCCTTTAAACTTCCATATGAATCTTAAGATAGGTTATCAATTTCTGTAAGGAGGTCAGTGAGTATTNCTGTGGGATAGCAACCCCCTCCCTCTCTTAAAGCCCTATCTTTCTGCTGGAGGTGGGCGCTACAAGTTCCCTATCCCTACAGTAGGGCATTTCATCTAAAGTCCCTTCCTTTGCTTCCTGAGATTCTCTCACCTCCCAGATCTCTGCTATAGAGTAAATTTGTTAATTTGAGCACACTGCCCTATTTTTGAATAAAAAAAAACTTAGAATAATCAAGCAGAGTAAAATAATAAGACAAATGACAGATCAAATGAAACAAATTCCAAATTGGTTATACATCATAACTAATTCTGTATTAAAATAAACATTTTCAGCATCATTATCTATTGTGTGGATAAATTTTATATCTTATATACTTAAAACTATATGGACTTATTAGCAACAATAAACCCTATAGAGTTTTTTTATACTTTTTATTTAACTTTTAATTTTTACACTCCATATTCCACTCCCTAACCCCTGCATCCACCTTCCAGCTGCTTGACATCCCAACACCTCCTCTGTACCCCCCTTTCTCCACATAGATGCCCTAATGCCCCACCCCACCTGACCTCTCAACATCCTGGGGTCTCCAGTCTCTTGAGGGTTGGGTGCATCATCTTTGAATGAACACAGACCCAGCAATTGTCTACTCTACCTGTGTTGGGGGCCTCATATATGGTGGTATATGTTGTCTGTTTGGTGGTCCAGTGTTTGAAAGATCTCAGGGGTCCAAATTATTCGAGACTGCTGGTCCTCCTCCAAGGTTACCCTTCTCAGCTCCTTTCAGTCTTCCCTAATTAAACAACAGGGGTCAGCTGCTTTTGTTTATTGGTTGGGTGTAAATATCTGCATCTGACTCTTTCAGCTGTTGTTGGGTCTTTTGGAGGGCAGGCATGATAGATCCCTTTTTGTGAACATCCCATAGCTTCAATAATAGTGTGAGGCCTTGTGGCCTCCATTGAGCTGAACCCTATAGAGTCTTTAAATGGATGATTGTGCAGTACTATTGGAAAGAGTAGATGGATGAAAGTTCTAAGAATAATTTTTGATGAATTTGCCCTAGTGGGGTTAAAGATAGATATCTATTGGCTATGCTGTCAAGATAAACTAATAGCATTGTGTAATTTAGGAAAAATACAGTTTTCCCACAATTTCTTTAACACTCTTAATTTACAAAACAATTGATCACATTCAGGTTTGCTGTTAGCTGTCAATTCTGGTACAGTGTTACAGTTCTCCATTAATAAAACTTTTTAAACACTATTAAAATCCAGCGCTGTGTCCCTTGACTCTGGTACATGTTTTTCAAGACTGTTTGGCCTATCTGCATCCTTTAAACTTCCATATGAATCTTAAGATAGGTTGTCAATTTCTGTAAGGAGGTCAGTGAGTATTCATTCATACAGAGATTGACTTTGTATGTTGATTTTCATTCAGTTATTATTATTATTGCTATTATTATTGTCCAGTCATCGCTTCTAGGTCTTCTCTCTGACTGTTCAACACATACCTTTTCCCCTGTCTCTAATAGGATCTTCCTATCCCGAACCCACCACTCAACTTGAACATCCCACTCCTTGGGGCCTCAGCTTCTGGATGCTTAGATGCATCTTCTCTCACTGAGGCCAGACCAGGTAGTTCTCCTCTGTATATGTCTCAGGGGCCTCAGATCAGCTAGTGTATGCTGCATTGTTGTGGCCAGTGTCTGAGAGATCTCAGGGGTCCAGGTTAGTTGACACTGTTCGACTTCCTATGAGGTTGTCCTCCTCCTCAGTCAGCTTCTTCCACCATTTCCCTAATTCAACTACAAGGGTCCCCAATTTCAGTCCATTGTTTGGATATAAGTATGTGCCTCTGTCTAGGTCAGGTGCTTGTTGGGCTTCTAAATGGGCGGCCATGCAAAGCTCCTGTCTATAAGTACACCATATCATAAGTAATAGTGTCAGGGCTTGTAGCACCACTTTGACATGCATCCCAATTTATGCCTACCACTGGAATTCCTTTTCCTCATGTTCTTCTCCATTTTTGTCTGTGCAGTTCTTTTAGAAATGAACAAACCTGGGTCCCATATTTTGACCGTGGGAAGGCTGCACTTTATCTCCACTTGATATCCTGTCTTTCTACTGGAGGTAGATACTAAAAGTTCCTTCTTCTCACTGCAGGGCCTTTCATCTAGGGTTCTGCCCTTTGAGTACTGGGAGTCTCTCACCTCCCAAGTCTTTGGTACATACTAGAGGATTCCTTACCTCTTACCTCCTGAGGTTGCTGGCTCTCAGGGCTCCTGTCTTGCTTCCCACCTGAATACATGATCTTGTTCCGACTTTCCTGTTTCTGTGCCCTCTCCCACCCAGGTCCCTTCCACCTTCTGCCCTCTCCCAACCCCTGTGATTGCTTTCTTCTTTCTACTATGAGGTATTGAGGTAACCTCACTTGGGCCCTTTGGTTTGTTAACCTTCTTGAGTTCTGAGTATGTTATCCTGGATCTTCTGTACTTTTTTAGTTAATATCCAATTATTAGTGCGTACATGCCATGCATGTCCTTTTGGGTCTGAGTTACCTCACTCAGGATGACATATTCTAGTTCCATCCATTTGCCTTACAAAACCTTTCAAGTTTCTTGAGGTCCCATGTATTAATTCTTGATCATAGAGCATGAGTCATCGGAGTTCTGTTTAGGAAATTTCCTCCTGTGCCAATGAGTTCAAGGCTCTTTCACACTTTCTCTTCAATTAGATTCAGTGTATCTGGTTTTATGTTGATGTTCTTGATCCACTTGGACTTGAGCTTTGTACAAGGTAACATATATGGGTCTATTTTCTTTTCTTTTTTTTCATACATACAGCCAGTATGAAAAGCATCATTTTTTGAAGATGCTTTATTTTTTCCATTGTCTATTTTTGGCATCTTTGTCAAAGATCAAGTGCCTGTGTGGTTTTATTTCTGGGTCTTCAATTATTATTTTTAACTGTCAAAAAATTTTAATAATAATAATAATAATAAATGTCTATTATTTCTTCAGATGAAGAGATGAGATGAAGGCTGTATGTTGCAGGAAATATTAAAATGAGTGGCAAGTTCCTTTGCTATACTCACCTACTCTCTGCCCTGACAGCAGTCTCTCTGTCTTTGTCTTTAAACTACCCTAGTAGCCACTGATATTGTGGGTTTCCCAGCTCTGGTTCACTTGTCTCAGTGCCACCTTTAACTTCTCAGCCATAAACACCTGTGGTCGCTGGTCTCACATTCCAGTAATTCAGTAAAACAAAACTATAGAAGCTTATAATTAGTCAGGTTATTATATCAATAAATTCTCAATACACAAGATGGTCATGCAATAAATTTAGGGCCAGTTGATAATGGTATAAGCTGACCACCTAGATTAGACAAGTTAGCCCAATTATTCTATCCCTATACAGTAGTATATCTAACTGTGGCTATTTAAAAGAATGTGGAATCTGAATCATCCTGTTTGTCCTCCATCATGCTTCACTCTCCCTTCTCCTGTGTCACTCACTCTCTTTGCAACTCTTAGCTCTACCTTCGTTATCACTGCCCTTCACAGGCCTCCTGCTGCCCTAATTTATTTTCACATTTTGTTTCAAAAACAATTTTTATTAGATATTTTCTTCATTTACATTTCATATGCTATCCCCAAAGTCCCCTATACCCTCCCCTGACCTTGTTCCCCAACCCACCCACTCCTGCTTCCTGGCCCTGGCATTCTCCTGTACTGGGGCATATAATCTTCACAAGACCAAGGGCCTCTCCTCCTAATGATGGACGACTAGGCCATCTTCTGCTACATCATCTGCAGGTAGAGACATGAGCTCTGGGGATACTGGTTAGTTCCTATTGTTCCTCCTATAGGGTTGCACACCCCATTCAGCTCCTTGAGTACTGTCTCTAGCTCTTCCATTGGGGACCCTGTGTCTTCAGTTCTATTGCACTGATCAACATCTCTGTCTCTCTGCCAATACCATGCAGTTTTTATCACTATTGCTCTGTAGTGTAGCTTGAGCTCAGGGATGGTGATTCCCGCAGCAGTTCTTTTATCGTTCAGGATTGGTTTTGCTATTTTTTTTTTTCCTTTCAAGATGAATTGAAGAATTACTCTTTGCATGTCTTTGAAGAATTGTGTTGGAAGTTTTATGGTGATTGTGTTGAATATGTAGATTGCTTTAGGTAGGATGGAGATTTTAATATGTTATTTCTTCCAATCCACAAATATGGGAGATTTGTACATATTCTGAGGCATTTTGTGGTTTCTTTATTGAGCAACTTGAAATTGTTATCATACAGATTTTTCACTTGTTTCATTAGATTTACTCCAAAGTACTTTTTTATTATTTGTAACAATTGTATTGTAAAGAGTTTTGTTTCTCTAATTTTTTTTCTCCACCCATATATCATTTTTATAGAAGAAGGCTAATGATATATTTCAGTTAATTTTATGTCCAGCCACTTTGCTGAAGTTGTCTATCAGCTGTAGCAGTTCCCTGCTGGAATTTTTTGCATCACTTAAGTACACTATCATATAATCTTCAAGTTCTTATATTTTTATTTCTTTATTTCCAGTTGTTCCAATTTTTGTTGTCTACTTGTTCTGGCTAGAACTTTGAATACTATATTTAATAGATAGTGAGAGAATGTGTAACCTGTCTAGTGCCTGATTTTGGGGATTGCTTCAAGTTTAGTGGAAATGATTCAAATGCTCTCCATTTAGTTTGATGTTGGCTGTTGGTTTGCTGTTTAATACTTTTATTATGTTTAGATATGGGCATTGAATTCCTGATCTTTCCAAGGACTTCAATGTGGGATAGTTTGAATAGTGTTGTTATTATGTCTTCTTTGAAGTTCTGATATAATTCTCAACTCAAACTGCCTGCTACTGGGCTCTTTGAGGTTGGGAGACTTTTAATGACTTCTTCTATTTCTTTAGGGCTTATGGGAGTGTTTAGATGGTTCACCTGATCGTGATTAAACTTTGGTCCTTGGTATATTTGTCTAGAAAATTATCCATTTCATCAAAAATTTTCAGTGTTGTTGAGTATAAGCTTCTGCAGTAAGATATGATGAGTATTTGAATTTCTTTAGTTTGTGATCTTATGTCTTCTTTTCTATTTTGATATTGTTAATTTGGATATGGTCTTTGTGCCCTTTAGTAAGTCATGCTAAGGATTTATCTTTCTTGTTGATTTTCTCAAATACTAGCTCCTGGTTTTGTTGCTTCTTTGTATACTTCTCTTGTTTCTACTTGGCTGATTTCAGTCCTGAATTTGATTATTTCTTGCTGTCTACTAACTTGGCTGTATTTCCTTCTTTTGATCTAGCGCTTTCAGATGTGCTCTTAAGTTGCTAGCCTGTGCCCTCTCCAATTTCTTTATGAAGGTACTCAGAGCTATCAATTTTCCTCTTAGCACTGCTTTAGTTGTGTCCCATAATTTTGGATATGCTGTGTCTTCATTTTCATTAAATTCTAAAAAGCTTTTAATTCTTTCGTTATTTCTCCCCTGACCAAGTTATCTTTCAGTACAGATTTATTCAGCTTCCACATGTGGGTTTTCTGTTGTTTATTGTTATTGAAGTCCAGACTTATTCCATGTTGATTTGGTAATGTGCATGGGGTTATTTCAAACTTCATGTATTGGTTGAAGCTCATTTTGTGTCGAATTATATGGCCAATTTTGGAGAAGGTACTATGAGGTGCTGAGAAAAACTTATATTATTTTGTTTTAGTGTGAAATGTTCTATAGATATCTGTTAAATAAAGATATCTCTTCAGTTCTCTTAGTTTCACTGTATCTTTTTTTAGTTCCTGTTTCCCTGTTCTGTTTATTGGTCAGAGGGAGAGTTGAAGTCTCCCATTATCATGGTGAGGTTCAATGTGTGCCTTGAGCTTTAGTAGTGTTTCTTTTACAAATATAGGGGTGCCTGTAATTGGGGCATAGATGTTCAGAATTGAGAGTTCATCCTGGTAGATTTTTCCTTTGAGGTGTATGAAGCATTCTTTCTTATCTTTTGTTTATAACTTTGGTTGATAGTCAATTTTACTTGATATTAGATGACTACTGTTCCATTTTGGACACAGTTTCTGTATCCTTCCCTCTATTGAGGCACATCTGGGTTGTTTACAGCTTATGAAAATTATAAATAACATTGCTATGAATATAGTGGAGCATGTGTATCCAACCAAAGGAGGTCAAAAGGATACAAAGTGGAAAGGAAGAAGTCAAACTATCACTATTTGCAGATTATATGATAGTATACTTAAGTGACCACAAAATTCCACCAGAGAACTCCTAAAGCTGAAAAAAAATTCAACAAAGTGACTGGATATAAAATTACCTCAAACAAATCAGTTGCCTTCCTCTACTCAAAATGTTGTACTTACAGACTAAAACCTTGTATTCCTATCCTCTGAGAGGCTCTGCCAGAACCTGACTAAGACCAATGCATTTGCTCACAGCCAACAATTGGACTGTGCCTGGGGACCATAATGGAAGGGTCAAGGGCAAGAGATGAACAGGATTGCAAACCTATTGGAAGAACTACAGTATCAATTCCCAGGACACCTTAGAACTTTCAGGGACTAAATCATCAACTAAACTGTATACATGAGCTGGTCCATGTGTCCCACTACATTTGTACCTGAGGACTACCTCATATTGCAACAGTGGGAGAGGAGGGACTTGGTCTTATGGAAACTTGAATCCTCAGAGAAGGGGGATTCCAGAAGTGTGAGGTGGAATCAGTGGATAGATGGATGCACCCTAGCTGTGACAAACTAGAGGGGTATAGGATGGAGAATTGGCATTTGGGAAACTATAAAGGGGGATAAAATTTAAAATAGAAACAAATAAAATGATTAACAAAATGTGATTCAGTCTCAGGGAGTTCTGGGGGCATTGATTAGTTCATATTGTTCATCCTCCTATAGGGATGCAAACCGCTTCAGCTCCTTTTGTACTTTCTCTAGCTCCTTTATTGGGAACCATGTGCTCTGTCCAATGGATGACTGTGCACATCCACTTCTGTATTTGACAGGCACATGTAATGCCTGTCAGGAGACTGCCATATCAGGCTCCTATCAGCAAAATCAATCAAAGAAATTACATGGTGGGACTC
The DNA here is from genome assembly GCA_902729485.2 of Mus minutoides. Classification (NCBI taxonomy): domain Eukaryota; kingdom Metazoa; phylum Chordata; class Mammalia; order Rodentia; family Muridae; genus Mus; species Mus minutoides. Next base: position 32,426 of record LR751698.1, read on the forward strand.
ATGTCTCTACCTGCATATATACCAATGGATGGCCTAGTCATCCATCAATGGGAAGAGAGGATCTTGGTCTTTTGAAGGTTCTATGCCCCAGTATAGGGGATTGCCAGGGTCAGGAGGCAGATGTGGGTGGGTCAGGGAGCAGGGGGAGGTGGAAGGGTTAGGGGATTTTTTGGAGAGGAAACTAGGAAAGGTTATAATATTTGAAATAAAAATAAAGAAAATATCTAATTAATAAAATATATGAATAAAACAGAAAGAACAAAAAAATGATTCAGTGTATCTGGTTTTATGTTGAAGACCTTGATCCATTTGGACTTGAGCATTTTGCAGAGTGATAAATATGGATCTATACTCATTCTCCTACTTACAGACCTTCATTTAGACCAGAACCATTTATTGTAGATGTTTTCAAGCCATAAATGCCACATTTATTGTTAGATAAAACCATGGAACTACATTACAAAGGGAGATGAATGTGTTTGCCTTGTTGGTATCAATACCAAGAATGCTAGCTTGTGCTTTTGATAGTGTGGTTATAAAATATTAGATGCCCTGAAGGCCATCTCGGCATCATGATGATAACAAGATGACAGGCAGAAAATAATTATGTTCTATTTCTGGTCCTGCCTCAACATTTAAAGTTATATCCTTGTTGATGAGCTTCTAGCACATCATCTTTGCAGCTTTGTCACCTGCATTCCTGTCCTCTGCTTTAATTTATGCAGGTCACAAATGTGTCATGTTCTGTCTTTGTGACTTAGAATTTTTTTAACATATAAGTTATCAACCCTTACATTTTATAAAGATCATATTGACAACTGCCATTCTTATACAGTGGAGCCTGGTGTACTATCTGTGAATATAACTAAACTTGATAGGACTGATTTTTTCCATTGTTTATAAAATTTGAACTTTGTGCAGAGACTGCACTTATTGCTGTCCATAAAAAACTTTGAGAACAAATTAAAGGAAATTATTCATAGAGAATTGAAGCAGATAGCATAATGGCCAACTTTCCTATTTGTACTAAATCAAATGGTGCTTCCTAATGAATAGGGGAAAGTCTAGCTATGGATGCCTTAAAAATATAAAGGATCTACAGAACTCAGGTACAAAGAAACTCATTGCAACCCAATATTGATATAGTGAAGGAGATGTAAATAATTACTTGATTAGAATCAAGTGCTTTTCAAGACTTTTACAATGTTTACTGTGTAGACTTTCTTTGAATAAATGTGTCTATGTTCAGATGACAGGAAACAAATCTTTCTTCCATGTGGTGCACTAAGAATAGACAACAAAAAATAGCTTTTCTTCATATTTTCTGTAGACTTATTATCCATAGTGTACATACACACACAGCATAAGAACATAATCTTGAGTATGCAATTTGGTCAAATAGGGAAAATAAGTGTGCAAAATGAAGGTTAGACCATCTATACCACAGTCTCTGAAATGCTATAATAGATTTTGCCACTGATGAACATCCTAGATTCTGTTATCAACAATATAGATTTGCCAAAAATTGTCTATTCAATTATATTTGATTGTACAAAGACAATATTTATCAGATAATTGTATCAAACCATTCTTAGGAAAATGGCATTGAGCACATGAACTATACCCTCGAACACCTGACAGCATTGGTGACTGATCTGTTTATTGGTGGGACAGAGTCCGTAAGCTCAACGATGAGATTTGCTCTCCTGCTCTTGATGAAGCACCCACACATCACAGGTAAGAACACAAGTGATGCAGCACAGCATTCCTAAAAGTTGCTAGGAAGAAACAGATTGTATACTGCAAATTGTTATTCAAAATGTCAGTATTTAACTTTCTGCCCCATTGGCTTTAATGAGAATGTAGACTGACTGAAATGAAGATACCTTAGCAGTTGAAAAGCCATCAAGTCCGTGCATATCTAATGACTTCTTATGTGATTGGATTACCTCGCTAAAGATGATATCCTGTAGATACATCCATTTGCCCAAGAATTTCATAAATTCATTGTTTTTAATAGATGCATAGTACTACATTGTGTAAATGTACCACATTTTTTTTGTATCTATTCCTCTGTTGAGGGACATCTGGGTTCTTTCCAGCTTCTTGCTATTATAAATAAGGCTACTATGCACATAGTGGAGCATGTGTTCTTATTACTAGTTGGAACATATTCTGGGTATATGCCCTTAGGATACCCAAGATACAATTTGCAAAATACAAGAAAATCAAGAAGGAGTAGGAGCACCATGTGAATACTTCATTCCTCTTTAGAATAGGGAACAAAACACCCATGAAAGGAGTTACATAGACAAAGTTTGGAGCTAAGACAAAGGGCTGGACTATCCAGAGACTACCCCATCCAGGGATCCATGCCATAATCAGTCACCAAACTCAGACACTAGTGATTAGGACAGCAAGAGTTTGCTGAAGGGACCCTGATATAGCTGTCTCATATGATGCTATACCAGTGCCTGGCAAATACAGAAGTGGATGCTCACAGTCATCTATAGGATGGAACACAGGGCTCCCAATGGAGAAGCTAGAGAAAATACCACAGGAGCTGAAGGGGTTTGTAACTGTATAAGAGGAATAACAATATGAACTAACCAGTACCTCCCAGAGCTCGTGTCTCTAGCTGCATATGTAGCAGAAGATGGCCTAGTCAGCCATCATTGGGAAGAGAGGCCCCTTGGTATTGCAAACTTTATATGCCCCAATACAGGGGAACACCATGGCCAAAAATGGGAATGGGGTAGGTATGCGAGCAGGGCGGCGGGAGTGTAGAGGGAACTTTTGGGATAACATTTGAAATGTAAATAAAGAAAAGATCTAATAAACAAATTTGGAAGAAAAAAATAAAGAAAAAAAGAAAAGCCATTAAGGCCAGTACTTTGTTTGAGTTCTCTGGCAGTGGATCTGTTCTAAGCACCTTGAGCATATATTAGGCCATGGTTGCATAATGCTTCTTCTTCAAATTCATGCCTTCATAGCAGATGAATTCTTGCAGTTGCTTTCTTCATTGTGATAAATATAATTCTGTGGTAGATAAAAGAAAACTCAGCTCACTAAAGCATAAAATAAAGTCGAATATTTAGTGCAATTTCCGGGGATTTTTTTATTCTGTAAAGCACTTTACATTTTTTGTTTCATTATAATCATATTGCCCTTGATATCAAGGTTATGGCATCAACTTTATAGAATAGAAAGTTTTATCATGTTCTATAAAAGGTCTGATGAGCCCATTGCCATTTTGGGCACGATCTCAGCTGAGGGTCCCAAGTTCCTCAGAGGACACTCCATGCCGTAGGCACACAAGCACAACCAAGATTTTGAAAGCACTTGTGATTGTAACCCAACATTTGTTCAAAAAACCCAGAGAGTCTTATGCTAGCAACAATAGGGAAAAAGGACAAAGGCAGGCCTGACACCTATCTATGCAGGTGAGAACATGAGCAGCAGAAGCACACAGCTTCTTGGACAGGGTCCCTTCCATCCTTCATCCTCATCCAGAAGACAGAGCTGAGATGCAGACCCCTGGACACCTTCTATGCCAGAGGACAGTAAGCCTCTAGGAAGGACTCTGACCCCAGGAATCAGGAGGTGGATCTGAGCTCCAAAATTCTGTGTACATTCCCTCCAAGAGGAGACCTTGCCTGCAGAGAATGTTCTGATGACTGTGACACAGGAGAGAGTTGGTCTCTCAGGAGTGCTGATAGATGCTAAAGAATCACAGGAAGAACAGATTCCAGCCAGAGACAGCTAGAACTTATAACACCAAAGATTACCAGATGGTGAAAGGCAAATGAAAGAATCTTACTAACAGAAACCAAGAGCACTGGGCATGATCAAAAGCCAGTATGCCATCACAGAAAGTTCTGGCTACCCTAACCCACCTGAAAAGTTTCAGATCTAAAATCATATCTCATGATGCTGGTAGAGTACTTTAAGAAGGGCATTAATAACTCACTTAAAGAAATATAGGAGAACACTGCTAAACAGGTAGAAGACCTTAAGGAGGAAACATAAAAATACCTTAAAGAATTACAGGAAAACACAACCAAACAGGTGATGGAAATGAACAAAACCATCCAAGATCTAACAATGGAAGTAGAAGCAGTGAAGAAGCCCAAAGGGAGACATCTCTGGACATAGAAACCCTAGGAAAGAAATCAGGGACCATAGATGTGAGCATCAGCAGCAGAATACAAGAGATGGAAGAGAGAATCTCAAGTGTAGAAGATTCCATAGAGAACATGGACACAACAATCAAAGAAAATGCAAAAAGGAAAAAGATCCTAAATCAAATCATCCAGGAAATCCATGAGAAAATGAGAAGAACAAACCTACAGATACTAGGTATAGTTGAGAATGAAAATTTTCAACTTAAAGGCCAGTAAATATCTTTAACAAAATTATAGAAGAAAACTTCCCTAACCTAAAGAAAGAGATGAACATGAATATATAAGAAGCCTACAGACCTCCAAATAAACTGGACCAGAAAAGAAATTCCCTGCAACACATAATAATCAGAACAACGAATGCACTAAATAAAGATAGAATATTAAAAGCAGTAAGGCAAAAAGGTCAAATAACATATAAAGGCAGACCATTTCTAATTACACCAGACTTCTCACCAGAGACTATGAAAGCCAAAAGATCCTGGAAAGATTTTATACAGACCCTAAGAGAACACAAATGCCAGCCCAGACTATTATACCCAGCAAAACTGTCAATTACCATAGATGGAGAAACCAAACTATTCCATGAAAAAACCAAATTGACACAATATCTTTCCATGAATCCAGCCCTTCAGAGGAAAATAATGGGAAAACATCAGCACAAGGACACAAACTATGCCCCAGAAAAAACAAGAAAGTAATCCTTCAACAAACCTAAGAGAAGACAGCCGCAAGAACAGAATCCAAACTCTAACAACAACAACAAAAAAAAAAATCGGGAAGCAACAATTACTTTTCCTTAATATCTCTTAATATCAATTCCCAAATAAAGACATAGACTAACAGACTGACTATATAAACAGGAAACAACTATTTGCTCCTTATAGGAAACCCACCTCAGGGAAAAAGACATACAGTACCTCAGGGTAAAAGGCGGAAAACAAATTTCCAAGCAAATGATCTGAAGAAACAAGCTTGAGTAGTCTTTTTAATATAGAATAAAACTGACTTCCAACCTAAAGTTATCAAAAAAGACAAGGAGGGACACTTCATACTCAACAAAGTTAAAATCTACCAAGATGAACTCTCAATTCTGAATATCTATGCTCCAAATGCAAGGACATACAAATTCATTAAAGAAACCATAGTAAAGCTCAAAGCACATATTGCCCCTCACACAATAATATTGGGAGACTTCAACACCCCACTCTCATGAATGGACAGATCCTGGAGACAGAAACTAAACAGAGATACATCGAAAGTAACAGAAGTTATGAAAGAAATGGATTTTTAAACATAAGGATATAACTTCTTCTCCTCACCTCATGGTATCTCCTCCAAAATTGACCATATAATTGGTCACAAAACAGGCCTTAACAGATATAAAAATATTGAAATTATCCCATGCATTCTATCAGACCTCTGCGGACAAAGGCTGATCTTCAATAACAACATAAATAATAAAAATCCAACATTAAAGTGGAAGCTGAACAACACTCTACTGAATGATACTTTGGTCAAGGAAGAAATAAAGAAAGAAATTAAAGACTTTTTAGACTTTAATGAAAATGAAATCCAAACATACCCAAACCTATAGAAACAATGAAAGCAGTCCTAAGAGGAAAACTCATAGCTCTGAGTGCCTCCAAAAAGAAACTAGAGAGAACAAACACTAGTAGGTTGGCAGCACAACTAAAAGCTCTAAAACAAAAGGAAGCAAATTCACCCAAGAGGAATAGACTGCAGGAAATAATCAAACATAGGGCTGAAATTAACCAAGTGGAAACAAAATGAACTATTCAAAGAATCAAGCAAATCAGGAGTTGGTTCTTTGAGAAAATCAAGAAGATAGATAAATGCTTAGCCACACTCACTGTAGGACATAGGGCCAGTATCCCAATTAACAAAATCAGAAATTAAAAGGGAGACATAACAACAGAACCTGAGGAAACCCAAAACACCATCAGATCCTACTACAAAAGGCTATACTCAACAAAACTAGAAATCCTGGATGAAATGGACAAATTCCTAGATAGATACCAGGTACCAAACTTAAATTTGGATCATATTAATGACCAAAACAGTCCTATATCCCCTAAAGAAATAGAAGCAGTCAGAAATAGTCTCCCAACCAAAAAAAAGCCCAGGACCAGATGGGTTTAATGAAGAATTCTATCAGATCTTCAAAGAATACCCAATTCCAGCTCTCCTCAAACTCTTCCACAAATTAGAAACAGAAGGTATTCTACTCATTTTATTCTATGAATCCACAATTATTCTGATACCTAAACCACGTAAACAAAGATAGAGACCTTCAAACCAATATTTCTTATGAATATCGATGCAAAACTGCTCAATAAAATTCTCACACACCAAATCCATGAACAATCATCCACCATGATCAAGTAGGGTTCTTTCCAGGGATGCAGGGATGGTTTAATATACCAAAATCCATTAATGTAATACACTATATAAACAAACTCAAAGACAAAAACCACATGATCATCTCGTTAGATACTGAGAAATCATTTGTAAAATCCCATACATATTCATGATAAAAACCTTGGAAACATAGGAATTCAAGGCCTATATCTATCATAATAAAATCAATATACAGTAAACCGGTAGCCAACATCAAACTAAATGCAGAGACACTCAAAGCAATCCCACTAAAATCAGGGAATAGACAAGGCTGGATACTTTCTCCCTACATATTCAATATAGTACTTGAAGTTCTAGCCAGAGCAAATAGACAACAAAAGGAGGTGAAGGGGACACGAATTGGAAAGGAAGAAGTCAAAAGATCACTATTTGCATAGGATATGATAGTATATATAAGTGATTCTAAAAATTCCACCAGAGCACTCCTATACCTGATAAACAGTTTCAGTGAAGTAGCTGGATATAAAATTAACTCAAACAAAACAATGGACTTTCTCTACGCAAAGGATAAACAGGATGAGAAAGTAATTAGGGAAACAACACCCTTCAAAATAGTCACAAATAATATAAAATACCTTGGTGTGACTCTAACTTAGGAAGTGAAAGATCTGTGTGATAAGAACATCAAGTCTATGAAGGAAGAAATCAAAGAAGATCTCAGAAGATGGAAAGATCTCCCATGCTCATGGACTGGCAGGATTAATATAGTAAAAATTGCTATTTTGCTGAAAGCAATCTACATATTCAATACAATCCCCATCAAAATTCCACCTCAATTCTTCACCAAGTTAGAAAGGGCATCATCTGAAATAACAAGAACCTAGGAGAGCAAAACTCTTCTCCTTAATAAAAGGACCTCTGGTGGAATCATTATGCCTGACCTGAAGCTGAACTACTCAGCAATTGTGAAAAAGACTTCATTGTAATGGTACAGGGACAGACAGGTAGATCAATGGAATAGAATTGAAGACCCAGAAATGAACCCACATGCCTATGGTCACTTGATCTTTGACAAGGGAGCTATAACCAACTAGTGGAAAAAAGACAGCATGTTCAACAATTGATGCTGGCACAAGTGATGGTTATCATGTAGAATAATCCAAATTTATCCATTCTTATCTCCTTGTACAAAGCTCAACTCTCCGTGGATCAAGGAATTCCACATAAGAGCAGAGTCACTGAAAAATATAGAGGAGAAAGTGGGAAAATGCCTCGAAGATATGTGCTACATCTACTCCAGTAGTGACCCACCTGAAAGGCTGGAAAACCTGGGCATGGTCCTGAGGCGAAAAGTTCACAGAAACTTAGTCTTCTGGAATCTTGGCATCCTGTATAAAGAATGCTCCACGGTCCTTGCTTTAGTTGGCAAAAGGATCTGTGAACTTTCCCTTAATATTGCTTCATTATAAGTGCTTCTAAGAATTGAATTTTTGACATATATATTCTAGGCAGTCCTTGATCTAACCCTGGGTATGAATAGCCAAGTCACCGCCCTACACAGGAATTTACCACTATCTAGGAATAAGAAAGTTTGTGGCATGAGGAGGAACTAGACTAGATGCTTAGAACTATAGCTAGCTGAGTTACACCCAGATACAAGTACCATTATCTAGGAATAAGGAAGGTTGTGGTCTGAGGAGGAACTAGACTAGATACTTAGATCTATAGCTAGCTGAGTTACACCCAGATACAAGTATTTATAATGGCTTAGGGGGAAGGTAGACTATACAATAGTCTAAAATAGGACTTATGGCTTCTAAGATTAAGTGGACTTTAGTTGGAGTTGTTTTTGATCCTAGTTGTTAACATTGAATCCTATCCCAGTTAGTTCCTGCCAGTCCTTCTGTGTTTGCATTCCTCTGTTTTGTGTAAGAATCCAGTAACCTCATTGTACCTTGCCAGTGTGTCACCTAACTTTCCTATTTTCTTCTGTATAAAAAGTCTGATGCTCAATGTGACAAATCACATTAAGATCCATACTCCCTTGTGTTGAGTCTGTTTTTCCCCCAATTACCGCTGACTCCTTGCCCATCTGTCCAAACCCCTGATTCCCACAGATTGAGAGCGGCCAACTAGGACCGGTCTGTGGCAGATATGGACACAGAGGGAAAATTCCTGAACAGAAGAGCAATGGCTTGAGCTGTAAGATTGAGAATTGACAAATGGGACCTCATAACATTGCAAAGCTTCTGTAAGTCAAAAGATACTGTCAATAAGACAAAAAGGCCACCAACAATTTGGGAAAGGATCTTTACCAATCCTAAATCAGATAGTGGACTAACATCCAACATATATAAATAACTCAAGAAGATGGACTCTAGAAAATCAACTAACCCTATTTTTAAAAATGGGGTACGGAGCTAAACAAAGAATTCTCAACTGAGGAATATGAAATGGCTGAGAAGCAACTGAAAAAACGTTCAACCATCCATAATCTTCAGAGAAATCCAAATCAAAACAACCATGAGTTTTGACCTCACACCAGTCAGAATGGCTAAGATCAAAAATTCAGGTGATAACAGATGCTGGCAAGTATGTGGAGAAAGATGAACACTCCTCTATTGTGGGTGGGATTGCAAGTTGTATAGCCACTATGGAAATCACTTTGGCAGTTCCTCAGAAAATTGGGCATTGTAGTATCAGAAGATCAAGCAATTCCTCTCCTGGGCATATACCCAGAAGATGTTCCAACTTGTAATAAGGACACATGCTTCACTATGTTCATAGCAGCCTTCTTTATAATAGCCTGAAGCTAGAAAGAACCCAGATGTCCCTCAACAGAAGAATGGATACAGAAAATGTGCTACATTTACACAATGGAGTACTACTCAGCTATTAAAAAACAATGAATTCATGAAATTCTTAGGCAAATGGATGGATCTGGAGGATATCATCCTGAGTGAGGTAAACCAATCACAAATGAACACACATTTTATGCACTCACTGATATGTAGATATTAGCCCAGAAACTCAGATAATTCATCATACAATTTGCAAAACATATGAAACTCAAGAAGAAGCAATATCAATGTGTATATACTTCAATCCTTCTTAGAAAGAGGAACAAAATACCCATGTACAGAGTTACAGATTCAAGGTTTGGAGCTGAGACGAAAGGAGAGACAATCCAGTGGCCACCCCACCCAGGGATCTATACCATATACAAACAGCAAACCTACACACTCTTGCATATGCCAGAAAGATTTGCTGACAGGACCCTGACATAGCTCTCTCTTGTGAGTCTATGCCAATGCCTGGCAAATATAAAAGTGGATGGTCACAGTCATCTATTTGTTGGAACACAGGGCCCCTAATGAACGAGCTAGAGAATGTATCCAAGGAGGTAAAGGTTTCTGCAACCCTATAGGAGGAACAATGATATGAACTAACGAGTACCCCCAAGACCTGTGTCTCTAATTGCATATGTAGCAGAGGATGGCCTAGTCTGACATCACTAGGAGGAGGGGCCCTAGGAATTGTGAAGATCATATTACCTAGTACAGGCTAATGCCAGGGCCAGGAAGCTGGATTGGGTGGCTTGGGGAGCATGGCGGGGAGAATGTATAGGGGGCTTTGGGGATAGCATTTGAAATATAAATGGAGAAAATATCTAATAAAAAATTTATGATTAGCCGGGCGTGGTGGCGCACGCCTTTAATCCCAGCACTCGGGAGGCAGAGGCAGGCAGATTTCTGAGTTCGAGGCCAGCCTGGTCTACAGAGTGAGTTCCAGGACAGCCAAGACTACAGAGAAAACCTGTCTCAAAAAACAAAAAAAAAAAAACCAAAAAAAAAACCAATAAATCTTTTTAAAAAATTATGATTAACAATATTTTTGCAATATACCAAAAATTTAATTTTGCAAACAACATTAATGTAAAATTTTACTTCTAAATAGAACCAGGTGTTTCACATTAATGAAACATGCCTTCACTCCTGTGCCAATATCCACCAAAATGACAATAGCATAATTATAGGACAGAATTAGTTCACTTATGCTTTCAAATAAAGACAACAGTGAACAACAGAATCCTTCATAATATAAGAATAATACAATAGTCATGGGGAAAGTGGGAGATCCTGGAAGATGATTGGGGAACATATGCTTGAAGAATTGCTATAGAATAGCAAATACATAATGTGCCTCTCCAGTGTCCCTAAGGGTCCCTGTTTGTATCTAACAATTTTAAATAGAAAACCAGGCTGGGAACTAGAGGCTGCTCTAGCCACTATTCCCTTAATTCCTTCACCCTTCTGGTGAGAGTTTACAACACATAAAACATAATTTCTTTTAAAATTAAAAGAAATCCATGTGTAAAAGTACATTGAATGATTAATACGGAAAGAATAAAGTAGAGATGAAATTAGAAAACTGGCAATGTTAAATAGAGCCTCAGAGCTCTTTTTTTCCACCCTTTCCTGAATATCAACAAGTGAATCTACCACCCAGACAGTATTCTACTATATACATCTCTGTGTTTTGCAAAGACATATTTTCCAAATATACATCAGAAATAACAATATAAAGACCAGAATATAAAGAATGGAATGAAAGCACAAAAATTTTCAGGTTTATTCCCAATACACATTTAAAATAGTGCCATTACACCAGATTTCTCAAGAGCAGCTGGTGAATATCTAATAAGACGGAAATCCATCAATGTAATACACTATATAAACAAACTCAAAGGTAAAAACCACATGATCATCTCCTTAGATGCTGAGAAAGCATTTGACAAAATCCAACACCCATTCATGATAAAGGTCTTGGAAAGATCAGGAATTCAAGGCCCTTACCTAAACATGATAAAAGCAATCTACAGCAAACCAGTGGCCAACATCANATATAGCTGTCTTGTGGGAGGCTATACCAGTGCCTGGTAAACACAGAAGTGGATGCTCACAGTTAGCTATTAGTTGGAACACAGGACTCCCAAGGTAGGAGCTAGAGAAAGTACCCAAGGAGCGGAAGGGGTCTTCAACCCTCTAGGTGGAAGAATAACATGAACTAACTAGTTCCCCCTGCGCTCATGTTTCTAGCTATATATGGAAGAAGATGGCCTAGTTGGCCATCATTGGGAGGAGAGGCCCTTTGGTCATACAGACTCTATATGCCCCAGAACAGGGGAAGGCCAGGGCCATTACGTGGGAGGGGGTAAGTAGGGGAGCAGGGCGGGGACGCGGGAGGGTAAGGGAAAATTTCTGGATAACATGTGAAATGTAAATGAAGAAAATATCTAATAAAGAGAAAAAAAAGAAAAAAAAGAAAAAAGCAAAAATGTAAAGAGAGATGTTCAATTATAAATTTTGCTCCCTATTCTGCTTTCTTTATGAAACCCTGTAGGAGGTTTTCCATTCTATCATCTAAAGTAACTTTCCACGAAGCAATTTACTCCAGATACCTTTCTAACCTAAGAGCAAAGTTTACACTTTCATGAAGTATTCTTGGTACTAGAATTAGAAAGCTTCAGATTTGTTATTTACCTGGCAGATTCTTCATGAATGAACAGAGCATGAGGTAAAACACAGATGTATTGTGTCTTCTCATGTCTTCATTCAGTGCACATTTATTCTAGGAGCTGAAACATCCACTGAAATACTTTGAAGTAAGTATAAATCATTAAAAAGAAAATTGAAAACCAAAGTGAACAGTGTGCATTAACCAAAAGTATATCAATAATGTAAAAAAAACCCTCTTATATTGGAGATAGGAAATCATATATATATACATTTTTTCCACAATTTGTCTATATTAACAGGTATCTATGAATGATACATGTATAGGTATTCATGTGTATATGGTATGTATATGTGTTCATTATCTACTTGTATTTGTAAATAGGATATAAGTATAAATGATATGTTCTTTTTGCTACCAATATCTCATCAAATATTATGTATGATTGAGTACATAAAACAGTTACTGTTTAAGAAACAAATATATTTCTCAGTAGTTGTTGGTGATGAACCGGACCACTGATAGTTAAAAATAAGATAGGGAGAATAAAATTACACAAAGACCTTCAGATAAATAATGTTAAAATCAGTACCACATATATTCACCCACTATAATAACTTATTTCTAATATCTTTTATTAATGTCAATATTGCCAAATTAATTGTACTCTGTTTTATTGTTACCAATATTTATTTTATCTCATATTATTTGATATCCTGGATAAAATCAATTAGGATATAATAATTAATGATATTATCTATATGATAGGATGATGATATAAATCTATATTAGAATAATCCTATGTATCTAAGTTTACTCCTCAGTGTAAACTGTACGTTCAAAATGCTTCTGGACCACTTTCTTCATGGCCTAGGTATCTGTGCATTTATGGGAGATACAGGTTACATTTTTCTCATTCCAATATTTGTCATTACTTGTATCCAGCTAAAGTCCAGGAAGAGATTGACAATGTGATTGGGAGACACCGCAGCCTCTGTATGCAGGACAGGAACCACATGCCTTACACAAATGCCATGGTGCATGAGGTCCAGCGATACATTGACATTGGACCAAATGGTGTAGTGCATGAAGTAACCTGTGACACTAAGTTCAGAAACTACTTCATCCCCAAGGTAAGCTTGTTTCTCTCTGTTATACTTCTGTGCTCTTGATGTTCTCAGTTTCAGTGTGATTCCAGTCCTCTCCATCACACTTACTTCCCATTGCTTCTCTGGTTCACAACTGAGAAAGAAGCTATAATGAGACAGGCACATAGTAGAAGCAATCTGACATTTGCTTTGTCTTCCACTGATTACTTTAATGAAGATTGGTTGTTTATATTCTCATATATATTTTTCAATTTGAGTTGAATTCAACCAATATGTTTTGGAATTTTTATTATTGAGAGGAAAATCTACAAATAACTAGAAGTAGTTTATGTGCCTAATTCTTCAACTTATGAAAATTCCACATCATACTTTGACTTATGTTTGGTTTATTTTAGTCATATTAATTTTCTTTCAATGATACAGTTTGTATATATCTTTTGAACTTTACTGAGCAATGAATATTTTTTGTTATTATTTTTTAAACATGGTTATAGAAATGAATTATTATGTGATTTTTATTTTACTTAATCTGATATATTTTACTAGTTCCTGATGTTTTCTTTGAAAATATATGCAGAATTCAAGGTGGCTTCTGGTTAAAATTTTATCTATACTTTTGTATTCCTGTGTATGTACTTCATTACCATTTAAGTTATTATTGATCCATTAAAATATTATTGATGAATTTAAGAAATCATTAATGTGTACAGCTATTAACTTCTACATTTATTAAAATAAAATTTTATAGAAGTAATTCAGAACATTTGGTATATGTGTGCAATCAGAGAATAGAAAGGACTTCAGAAACTTAAAATGTAAACTATAGTACTAATTCATGAATAATCTAGAGAAATAATGAGTTTGACATAAATCCTATGAGGTAAAGAAGACTGAATAAATAGGGACAACTGATATGAAAGAATGAACCTCAGGTATTGGCAATATAATAGAAGAAATTTATACATCAATCAAATAAAAGGTTAAATATAAAAAAAAAATTCTGTATCTAAACATCAAGGATCTCTGCAGTAGTATGAAAAGACTAAATTAATTGACTAAATACTAATAGGAATAGAAGAAGTAATTATTGTAAAGAGTCCCCAAAATATTTATGCCTAAATCACAGATGAAATTTTTCCTAAGTTAAAACAGAGATTCTTAGAAGGATACAATAAAGAAGCAGACATGAAGTATATTGTACCAGATATGAGAGTTCCTTCTCAATATGTGAATTGAAATACTAAATATGCTGAACAGTGAAATAATATTAAGAGGTACAAAGGGAAATCAAATCATATAAATATAGATGTATACAAATTATATCTGATTTCTCAATGAAGACTCTAGAAGGGAGAAGAGACTGTGTGGATGTACTGCAGATCCTAAGAGACAAAAGATGTCAGTCAAAATTGTTAGATTTAGGAAATCTTTCAGTCACCATAAAGAAAAAAAGATATTCTATGATAAAGTTTTGCTCAAACACTATATACAAATCCAGTCTTACAGATGATACTAGAACAAGAACTCCAGCTTAAGAAGGTTAACTATACCCATGAAAACGGAAAATATTTCACAGCAGCAAAGCCAAAATAACGATAGATCCCCACCACCCACCACACCCACATAGCATTAACACCACCACCAAAAACAATAAAATAACAAAACATAAGAATCATTGGTCAGTGATAACACTCAGTATTAATGGATTCAAAGACTTAGACTAACAGAATGAATGAAAAAAGAAACTCTATCCTTCTGCAGGGACATAAAATAAACACACTTCATCATCATAGACAGGCATTGCTTCAGAGTAAATGTTTGTAAAAGTATTTTCCAAGCAAAGGGAACTAAGAAGCAACCTGATATAGACATTCTAATATCTAACAAATAGTCTTCCAGTGGGAATGAAGAGGATGCATAATATTCATTTAAGGAATAATGCATCAGGATAATATTTTATTTCTTAACTATTATGCCCCAGATACAAGTGCATCTTCTTTGTAAAAGAAAATTACTAAAGTTTACATAACATGTGGACACACACACACTTTGGTAACAGAAGACTTCAATATCCAACTTGTCTGAACTAATAGGCTATCTAGATAAAAACTAAATAAGAAATAGTGGAGCTAAGAGATGTTATAAACTTAACAATCATGAGAGGTGTCTACAGAATATTTACCCCATTAATGAGTATTCATTCTTCTCAGCCCCCCACAGAAATTTCTCTCAAATTGAGCACAAACTGGTACATATAACAAGTATCAAAAGATACCAAAAATTTCAAATTGACAAAGACCACTACAGATTATAACTTCATTTCAACAATATCACAAACATTAGAAAGCCTACAAACTCATAAAAACTGAAGAACTCACACTTGATTGAAAAGTATGACTTCATGAATTTTTTTATTTTTTTGTTTGTTTGTTTCTTTTCTTTTCTTTTTTCTTTTTTCAATTTTTTATTAAATCTTTTCTAATTTACATTTCTTAGGTAAATGAATGGAACTTTAAAATATCATTCTGAGTGAGGTAACCCAGTCACAAAATAACACATATGGTATGCACTCACTGATAAGTGGATATTAGACCCAAAGCTCAGAATACGTAAGATAAAATCCATAGACCACATGAAGCTTAAGAAGAAAAACAAAACAAAACAAAGTGTGGATACTTCGGCCCTTCTTAGAAGAAGGAACAAATGATTCACAAGAGAAAATAAAGAGACAATGAGTGGAGCAGATACTGAAAAAAAGGCCATCCAGAGACTGACCTATCTGAGGATCCATGCAATTTGCAGTCACCAAACCTGACACTAGTTTGGATGCCAAGAAGTGCTTGTTGACAGGAGCCTGATATAGTTGTCTCCTGAGGGGCTCTAACAGAACCTGACAAATACAGAGGTGGATTGACCCGTTGGATTGAACACAGGGTGCCCAATGGAGGAGTTAGAGAAAGGACTGAAGGAGGTGAAGGGGTATGCAGTCCAATAGGACGTACAATAACATCAACCAACCAGATCCCCTATAGTTCGCAGGGACTAAACTACCAACCAAAGTGTAAACATGGAGGGATCCATGGCTCCAGCTGCATATGAAGCAGAGGATAGCCTTATTGGGCATCAATGGGAGGAGAGGCCCTTGGTCCCTGAAGGCTCAATGCCCCAGTGTAGGGGAAATCCAGGAGGTATGAGTGAGTGGGTGAGTAGGGGAATACACTCATAGAAGCAATGGGAGCAAGAGGGCATAAGATTTTTCTGGTGAAAGAACCAACAAAGGGGATAACATTTGAAATGTAAATAAAATATCTAATAAACAATAATAAAAAAGAAAAGTTTGTAAATCTGAAAAAGAAAGAAATTAAAGGCTTTTAGGCATTGATAAAAATGGGTACACAACATAGCTAAGCATATGTGACACAATGAAGGCCAGGAGGAAAGTTTGTTGTACTAAGTGCTTATAGATAAAAATGCGGTGATCTCCTACTAGCAATTGGACAGCACTTCTGAAAGCTCTAGAACAAAGGAGAAGTACGAAAGTAAAAAACTGAAAGTTTGCAAACCCCAAAAAGAATAGATGGCATGAAATAATGAAACTGAGGGATGAAATTAATATAATGAAAAAGGATAACAAAACAAAGAAACAATTAAACAGAGTTGGTTCTTTGAGAAAATCAACAACATAAAAAAGCCATGATCCAAAATAACTAAAATGAATAGAGTGAATATCTAAATTAACAAAATCTGAAATGAGAAGGGAGATATAACAACATACAGCAAGGACATTCAATGACTCATCAGGTCATACTTTAAAAGACTGTTCTCCACAAAATTTCTTTATAGACATCATTTTCTGAAGTAAAATCAGGATTAGATAAACAATTCACGTAGACCTATAACCACTAAGGAAATAGAGGCAGTCATTAAAAGTGTTTTAGCACAGAACTTTACAACACATTCAAAGAAAAATTAGTGTCAATATTCCTCAAATTATTCCACAATATAGAAATAGAAGGAACATCTGAAAATTCATGATATAAGGCCACAATCACTCTGTTATCAAAACCACACAAATATTCAACGCAAAAGTTTATATGACAATTTCCTTTATTAACAGAGATATAAAAATACTCAATAAGGCATTTGCAACTTTTATCCAAGATGAGATTATAAAGATCATTCACCATTATGAATGGTGCATACTAGAGATGTAAGCATGGTCCAACATACAAATAGTAGACAAAATAGCCACCGTACAAATAAATAAAAAGAGAAAATGCTATGACCATCCCATTAGATGCCAGAAAAGCCTTTGACAAAAACAAAACACATCCATGATTAAAGTCTGGGAGAGATTAGAGATCCAAAGCACATACCCATACATAAATGAAATTTATATCAAGCATATAGCAATCTTCAAATTAAAGGGAGGTATTCACAAAGAAATCCCACTAGAATCAGGAAATAGATTTAGGCACAATCATGAAATAAGTGAAAGAAATCAAGTGGATATATATTGGAAAAGAAGAAGTCAGTTTATATTTATTTGCAGTTGATATGATAGCATGCACAAGCAACANAAAGCCTCTGATATCTAAAATAATCCTGAAAAATAGAAGAACTCCCAACGGTATCACCATTCATTATTTAAGCTTTAATACAGAGAATGTGTCTCTCATTCCCCTGCTCTTCTTAGAAAGAAGACATTTCTTACAACATTTCCTTATCCTGCTTTGAAATGAGGGCATATGCCAAGTCCTATTAGATCTTGTTGTGACAGGTTCAGCTGATATCCCTGAAGGGACAACTTTGGGGGGGGGGTATTTATTTATTTATTTATTTATTTATTTAAATCAAAGAGCAGTGCAGTGGATCTTGGGTAAAGGAAATGTTAGTGAGTAGAATGGGAGGAGTAGAAGGAGGGGAGGAGGGAGGAGAGGACCCTGTCAGGATGAATTGTATGAGAGAAGAATAAAACAAATAAAAAAATGGGCAAGGGGTTCTACTGGTTCCTATCCCACATGATTAATTCCTTTCCTTCAACAATTTCTTCTATTAGTATATTTGCATGGGTCTTTATATACATAAACTGTGAGAGAGCAAGCTCTTCTATCCATGGCATGTAAGACCTGAATTATATTCATGAGAAAAAATAAGTAAAAATTGTCTTTCTAGAAGACCTTAAAAAATAAAATAAAGAAGACCTTGCTTGTTTACTAGCATGAATGACGTCCTGTGTGCTTCACATAGGAAATGAGTCTCCACTTGAAATCATGACCCATATGACTTATGAAAATCAGTTGACAAACTAGAGCAACAGGTAAGGAGACTAACCTTCAGGAAAAGAGAAAAAGTGTCAGCAGCATTGGCACCAAATGCCCAATGCTGACTTCAGATGTCACTGAAGGCACCTTACGCACACCACTCTGGCCAATACCAGACTTCTCCCTGTTCCTTCCATGATTTCTGTGTTGAAATGTATCTGCTATTCTTTGTATGTCATCTATGGAGGAGAAAGTGGACAATGTTTAGCACCCTGAGACATTTATACATTGGTTTCTTTGTTGTGTGTTGTTTGCAGGGAACACCTGTAATAACATCACTGACATCAGTGCTACATGACAGTAAAGAGTTTCCCAATCCAGAGGTGTTTGACCCTGGCCACTTTCTAGATGGCAATGGAAACTTTAAGAAAAGTGACTACTTCATGCCTTTCTCAGCAGGTAATAGAAAGTCATTCCCAGGGCTCCAATGTCTTGAGGATCTGTGGGACTTACACAGTGGGTCCCAATTGCTGGTAGACTTGCAAGTTCTGCATGATATATAGCTTTACTCCCAGTGCCCATGCACTGTCCTTGATAATGATGACACATTTTCTTGCCAGAATCAAATATTAAGGATTCACTGTGTTCCTGCCTTCATAGAAATCCTTATACACTTGAAATTTTCTTTTATGTATATCTTGGGAATGCAAAGGACATTACCCTATAGAATAAATGTCAGTTAGCCTTTGATTAATCACCATTGAGATAGAGACTAAACCATAATTTGAATGTATGTCTTTGTTGTGTCACTCTCCTCCAGGCTTAGCTATACATTAAATATTTAAAAGTTAAAATATAAAATAAATAAAATAAAACACCAGAAATTCTCCAACAGGCATAAAGTTCATGTAGAAATACATGAGCAAAGAGGCTGATATAGCTGGAATTGCAGTTGGAGAGATTTACATATCACTGAACAAGTGTGCTGCTGGATAGAATTTACCACAGGATTTCCTCTCCAATATCTCAAATTTAAAATGCAAAAGTGAATCAACATTGTAATTGAGACATTTCCCTGACACAAAGAACATAAGTGATAGGAGAAAAAAAGTATAATATTCTTAGATCTCATTTTTTATAGTTTTAGTTTTATACATGTATACAAGTCCTTTGATCAAAACTACCCTGATATTTCAACATAAACATCACATGTCCATAACATATGATCAGCACAATATTTCCACCTTTGTAAACCCTTTTTTGTTGTTTTGTTTTGTTTTTGTTTTTTTTGTTTTTTGAGACAGGGTTTCTCTGTATAGCCCTAGCTGTCTTGGAACTCTCTTTGTAGACCAGGCTGGCCTCGAACTCAGAAATCCACCTGCCTCTGCCTCCCAAGTGCTGGGATTAAAGGCGTGGGCCACCACGCCTGGCTCAGTGTTTGGCATTCTTACAAAGGTAATAAAGGGCTTGATAGAAGGCTCAGTAATTTAGAGAACATGCAGTTCTTGCCATAAACCTGAGTTGAATGCCTAGCACCTATCTTGGGTGCTAACAACCACTTGTATTTCCTCTTCCAGAAGACCTTGAGGAGTCTTCTGAACTCCATAAAAAGCTAACTTTAATATTCACTCACCCACACATGCAAATGTAATACACATTTTTTATATAAAAGATGAAACACAGATAGACAATACTTTCAAGTTCCAGGTGTATGAAACTTCCAAGTCCCCATGAGAATGATAACCCTGTGATTGTGGCAGAAGACTATGCTGGGAACATGCACTTCACTGTTGCTCCACCAATGAGGATACATTTTATCAATATCACATCTCCTCGCCTAAAGTGTTGACATGGCTTCATGTTCATTCAACAAGTGATTTTGAGAACAAAGCCATAACTTGACTCCTTTAGCCTGTTTGCTTTTGTGTCAATACCATCCTGATTATTACTATAGTACAATTTTAAATCAGTGATAGTTATATCCCTGTCCATTTTTTATCATTCAGGATTCTTTCAGCTATCATGGCTTCTTGTGTTTCTCTTATGTAAAGCTGAAAAATCTTCATTTTGATGGAATTTTAATCTGCAGATTGCTTTTAGTAGGAAAACCATTTTTCACTCTATTAATACTGCTGATCTGTGAACGTTGAGATTTTTCCATCTTCTGATTTATTCTTCAATTTATTTCTTCAGTGTCTTAAATTTGTCTTTATGTCTTTTATTTACTTGATCAGAGTTAACCTAAGATGTTTTTGTTGTTAATATTGTGAAAGGTATTTTTGCTCTGACTTTTCTCTCAGTACAGTTGCCATTTGTATATAAAAAGCCTGTTGATTTTTGCATCTTAATCTTAAATACTTGTATTTTTCTTAAAGTAATATAAGTTATTGAAGTTATCTAGTAGAGATTTTAGGGGTTAATAGATACAATCTTATCATCTGTAATTAAGGATATTTTGAAATATTCCTTTCCTACTTGTATTGCTTTGATCTCCTTCAATTGTCTCATTGATCCTGCATAGACTCAAATACTATATTGGATAAATATAAAGATATTGGACATTCTTTTCATGTTCCTGATTTTAGTAAATATGCTTTAAAACTTTCTGTTTAGGTTGATTTTGCTTGTGGGTTTGATCTAAAATAATTTTTATTTTGTTGAGTAAAGTCCCTCATATTTCTAATCTCTCCAGAACTTTTCTCATGAAAGAATGCTGTGTTTCAGCAAAAGCCTCTTCTAGTGAGATAACCATGGTGATCTCATCTTTTTGTATGTTTATATTGTGGATTACATTGATTTATGTATGTCAAAACATCTCTTCATCTCTGTGATGAAGCCTACTTGATAGTCTTTTTGAGTATTCAAGTATTTTGTTAGCAAGTATGTGTTCTGAGAACTGTTATATCTATGATTGTAAGACAATTTAGTTTATAATTATATTTTATATTTGGGTTTAGGTGGTTTAGGGGTGTGGATAATTGTGACCTCATAACATGAATTAGGGAGGTACTTTTGTTTCTAGTTTGAAGAATAATTTTGGGATTATTTGGCTTTAATTTTCATTGAAACTGGAAGAATTCTTTTCATCTGTATTGGTCAGTCTCTGGCAGAGCCTCTCAGGAGACAGTTACATCAGATTCCTGTCAACATGCACTTTTGTCATCAGCAGTATTGTCTGAGTGTGGTGTCTGCATATGGGATGAATTCGCAGGTAGGGTAGTCTCTGCATGGCTTTTCTTTCTATCTCTGCTCTATTTGTTGTCCCCATATTTCCTTTCATCAGGAGCAATTCTGGGTTAAAAATTTTGAGATGGGGGCTGGTGAGATGGCTCAGCGGGTAAGAGCACCCGACTGCTCTTCCGAAGGTGATAAGTTCAAATCCCAGCATCCACATGGTGGCTTACAGCCATCCGTAACGAGATCTGGCACCCTCTTCTGGAGTGTCTGAAGACAGCTACAGTGTACTTACATATAATAAATAAAATAAATCTTTAAAAAAAAATTTTGAGATGGTAGGTGGTCCCAATCCTTAACCGAGGGCAGTGCCTAATCTCTGGGTATGGTCTTTACAGGTTCTCTCTCCCCTTTGTTTGGTATTTCAGCTAATGTCACCTCAGTTATGTCCTGGGAACATCTTGCTTTCCTGCCATCTGGAATTTCTGGTAGCTACCCCCAGTTTCCCATCTCCCACTGATATACACCTCTATTCAATTTCCTTATGTTCTGTATATCTACCCCAATACCTCCTATACCTCATCCTGGCCCTTTTCCCTTTAGTGACTGTCTTCCTCCCAAGTCTCTCACTCTGTCTATCTCCCATGATTATTTTGTTCCCCCTTCTAAGATGGACTTAAGCATCTACACTTTGGTCTTCTTCCTTGAGCTTCATATGTTCTGTGCGTTGTATAGCATGTATTCTGAGCTTTATGCATAGTATCTCCTTATCATTGAGCACATACCAGGTGTGGTATTTTGTGACTGAGTTACCTTACTCAGAATATTTTCAAGTTTCATCAATTTACATAGGAATTTCATAAAGGAATTATTTTTAATAGCTGAGTAACACTCCATTGTGTAAAAGTACCACACTGTCTGTATTAGCTGCTCTGTTGAGGGGCATCTGGGTTGTTTCTAGTTCCTGTCAGTTATAAATAAGGCTGCTATGAACATAGTGAAGCATGTGTCCTTGTTATATGTTGGAGCATCTTTTGGGTATATGACCAGCAGTGGTATAGGTGGGTCCTCAAGTAGTACTGTGCAATTTTCTGAGAAACTGCTAGACTAATTTCCAGAGTGGTTGTGTCAGCTTGCCATCCTACCAGCAATGTAGGAGTGTTCTTCTTCTCTACATCCTCACCAGTATCTGATGTCACCTGAGTTTTCTAACTTAACCATTCTTACTTGTGTGAGGTGTAATGTCAGGGTCATTTTTATTTGTATTTTCCTGATGATTAACGATGGTGAATATTTCTTTTGGTGCTTCTCAGCCATTCAAGATTCCTCTGTTAGAATTCTCTTTAGCTATGAATACTCTACCATTGCTGGTGGGATTGTAAGCTGGTACAACAACTCTGGAAATCCAGTCTAGAGGTTCCTCAGAAAATTTGACATAGTACTACAGGAAGATCCAGCAATACCTCTCCATGGCATATACCCTGAATATGTTCCAACTGGTAATAAGAACACAAGCTCTACTATGTTTATAGAAGCCCTATTTATAATAGCCAGAAGCTGGAAAGAACCCAGATGTCCCTCAACAGAGGAATGGATACAGAAAATGTGTTATATTTACACAATTGAGTACTAATCAGCTATTAAAAACAATGAATTTATGAAGTTCCTAGGCAAATGGATGGATCTGGAGGGTATCATCCTGAGTGAGGTAACCCAATCACAAAAGAACTCACATAACATGTACTCACTGATAAGTGGATATTAGCCCAGAAACCTAGATTACCCAAGAACAATTTGCAAAACCCATGAAACTCAAGAAGAATGAAGACCAAAGTGTGGACACTTCGCCCCTTCTTAGAATTAGGAAAAAAGCACACATTGAAGGAGTTACAGAGATCAAGTGTGGAGCTGAGACAAAAGGTTACACCAACCAGTGACTGCTGCAGCTAGGGATCTATCCCATAATCAGCCACCAAACGCAGACGCTATTGCAAACTCCAGGAAGATATTGATGAAAGGGCCCTGATATAACAGTGTCATGTGAGGATATGTGAGTGCCTGACAAACACAGAAGTAGATGCTCACAGTGTGCTCTTAGATGGAACACAGGGTTCCTAATGGAGGAGCCAGAGAAAGTACCCAAGGAGCTGAAGGGGTCTCCAACCCTATAGGTGGAAGAACAGTATGAACTAACCAGTACCCCCAGAGCTTGTGTCTCTAGATGCATATGTAGCAGAAGATGGCCTAGTTGGCCATCATTTGGAAGAGAGGCCCCTTGGTCATGCAAACTTTATATGCCTCAGTACAGGGGAACACCAGTGCCAAGATATGGGAGTGGGTGGGAAGGGGAGCAGTACGGGGGATAGAAGAGGATATAGGGGACTTTCAGGATAGCATTTCAAATGTAAATGAAGAAAATATCTAATAAAATTGGAAAAGAATTCTCTTTAGCTCTGTACCCCATTTTTGATAGGGTTGTTTTTTCCTCTGTAGTTTAACTTTTTGAATTCTTTGTATACATTGCATATTAGCCCTTTGTTAGATGAAGGATTGGTAAAGATGTTTTCCCAATCTATAGGTTGCCAGTTTGTCCTGGTGCCTTCATGAGTGTGCTCCCCCCACCCTACCCCACCCCACTGCTTCAGTATCCCTTTATGCTGAGGCATCAAACCTCAACAGGACCAAGAACCTCCCTGCTAATTTCTGTAAAGCAAGGCCATCCACTGCTACATATGCATCTGGTGTCATGATTTACTCTCTGTATACTTCTTGGTTCGTGGTCTAGTCTCTGAGGGTACTGGGTGTTCTGGCCAGTTTGTATTGTTCTTCCTATGGGTTTATAATCTCTCTCATCTCCTCCAATCTTGCCAGCTCCCCCAAGTGGACCACCACTTGATCCAGCACCATTTGTTGAAAATTCTGTCTTTTTTTTCACTGGATGGTTTTGGCTTCTTTGTCAAAGATCAGTTGACCATAGGTGTGTGGGTATAATTCTGGATCTTCAATGTACTCCACTTATCTACCTATCTGTCTTTGTAACAAAATCATGCTTTTTTTTTAAAATCACTATTCCTGTGTAGTAGAGCTTGAGGTCATGAGTGGTTATTGCCCCAGAAGTTCTCTTATTTTTGCAAAAAGTTTTCACAATCATGGTTATTTTGTTGTTCCAAAAAATTTTGAGAATTGGTTTTCCATTTCTGTGAAGAATTCAGTTTGAATTTTGATAGGGATTACATTGAATCTGTTGATTGCTTATAGTAAGATGACCATTTTACTATGTTAATCCTGCTGATCCATGAGCATGGGAGGATCGTTCCATATTCTAAGAACTTCCTCAATGTCTTTCTTCAGAGAGATGAAATTCTTGTTGTTCATATCATCTACTTGCTTGGTTAGAGTCACACCAGATATTTTATGTTATTTGTGACTATTGTGAAAGCCATCATTTCCCCAATTTCTTTCTCAGCCACTTATCCTTTGAGCAGAAGAAGGCTACTGATTTGAGTTATTTTTATATACAACAATATTGTTGAAATTTTTTTATCAGCTCAAGGAGTTTTCTGGTGGCACTTTTGGGGTCACTTATGTATACTATATCATCTGCAAGTAGTGATATTCTGACTTCTTCTTTTCCAATTTGTATCTCTTTGACCTCCTTTTGTTGTCTAATTGTTCAAGCTAGAAATTCAATTACTATATTGACTAGATAAGGAGAGAGTGGACAGCCTTTTTTATTGTTGTTTTTGTTTTGGTTTGGTTTGGTTTGTTTTGGTTTGTTTTGGTTTGGTTTGGTTTGGTTAGGTTTTACAAGACAGAGTTTCTCTGTATATCCCTGGCTCTCCTAGAACTCATTCTGTAGTCCAGGCTGGCCTCAAACTGAGAAATCCACTTGACTCTGCCTCCCAACTGCTGGAATTCTTGTCTGGTCTCTGATTTGAGTGGGATTGCTTCCTGAAACTCTCCATTTAGTTTCATATTGGCTATTGGCTTGCTGTATATTGTTTATTAAATTAGACATTTTATTTATTTTTTCTAGCCATTTACTCTGAGTAGTGGTTTTCTTTGTCACTGAGGTACATTTCCTGTGTGCATCAAAATGATAATGTTTAATTTTTTTATCATGAAATATCTTGCTTTCTCCATCTACAATAATTGAGAGTTCTGCTGGGTATATTAGCCTGGGCTGTTTTTTTTTTGTTTGTTTGTTTGTTTGTTTGTTTTTTGTATTTTTTCTCTTAGCATCTGTATGGCATTTACACAGGCAGGATCTTCTACCTTTCAGAGGCTCAGTTGGGATGTATTGTGTAATTCTGATAGGTTTGACCTTATATGTTATTTGTCCATTTTCCCTTATCATTTTTAATATTTTTCTTTGTTTAGTGTATTAGTTGTTTTGATTACTATGTAAAGGGAGAAATTTTTTCTAGTCCATTGTATATGGTATTTTGTAGGCTTCTTGTATGTTCATGGGCATCTCTTTCTATACATCAGGGAAGTTTCTTCTATAACTTTGTTGAAGATATTTACTGGCCCTTTAATTTGGGAATCTTCACTCTCTTCTATTTGTAATATTTTTAGGTTTGGTCTTCTCGTGATGTCCTGGATTTCATTAATGTTTTGGGTTAGGAGCTTTGTGAATTTTCCATTTTCTTTGAGTGTTGTATCAATGTTTTCTTTGGTATTTTCTACACATCAGATTCTCCTATCTCCTGTATTCTGTTGGTGATGCATGCATTTGTAACTCCTGATCTCTTTCCTAGGTTTCCAATCTCCAGGGTTGTCTCTTTTTTATTTCCTTATTGATTCTATTTCTATTTTTAGATCATGGATTTTTTTTTCAATTCCTTTTCCTGTTTGCTTTTGTTTTCCTATATTTCATTAAGGGATTCATGAGTTTCCTCTTTAAAGGCTTCTATCTTTTTACCTGTGTTCTCCTGTTTTTCTTGAAGGGAGTTATTTATGTCCTTCCTAAAGTCCTCTATCATCATCATGAGATTTGATTTTAAATCAGAATCTTAATATTCAGGTATGTTGGAGTATCCAGGGCTTGCTGTGGTGGATGAACTAGATTCTAAGGCTGCTACATAGCCTTGAATTCTGTTGATTATTGCTTATGTTCTTGCGCTTGCTTTTCACTATTTGGTCATCTCTAGTGTTAACAGGTAGCGCCGCTGACTAGAGCTTGTGCCTTGTGTGAGCCTTTGATTTTGTGAGCTTAGGTTTGTAAACCTTCCTGTTGGCAAGTTATGGCTAGGTGGGATGCGGTTTGGTGGGCTATTTCACAGGGTCACCTCCTGGGGACAGATAGAAACAGGATAATATCCCTGGCTGCAACACTGTTCCTGGCTTTGCTGGGCCCTGGGCAGGTGCAACTTGGGCCAGATATTGAGACAATAGTGGTGGTCTCACCTGTGAGGTTAGGTGTGTCAGCATTCTTGGGGAACAAGTTATCACTGGTCAGGAATGAGTTGAGGAGATCTATGGCTTAGGGTCAGTTTTTAGACATGGGTGGAAACCTGAAGCCACAATATTTCTTAGCATCATATGTTAGTAGGGAAAAATATGTCTCACCTTTGTGTCTTTGCTTAACTAGATATCCATTCAATGATCAATACATCTAACCACTCATCTAATAACTCATTCAATTTTATTCTCTTATACTAGTTACAAACACAGTGCCTCTAAAACTCACTTATGTACAAGGCATAGTTACTTTTTTTCAATATTTATTTCCCATAGGAAAACGGAATTGTGTGGGAGAGAGCCTTGCCCGCATGGAGCTGTTTCTATTCCTGACCACCATTTTACAGAATTTTAAACTGAAACCTCTGGTTGACCCAAAGGACATCGATATGACCCCAAAACATTCTGGATTTTCTAAAATTCCTCCCACTTTCCAGATGTGCTTCATCCCTGTGGAAGGAAGATGATAAAACAGAAGTGAAGATGAGGAAAGCTCATGCTATGCCATTTTTCTCAATCACCCACAGAAGCCTTCATTTATATCTGTCCCACCAATTCCACTGTGTATTTCCTTCTTCTCACAGCTTCTGTTTTCTAATTGCCCAAGGATAAATGTTCTCCATTATATAGTGTCTGAAGTCAATGTAAAAGATCCTGAGGGAAAAAGTCATTGCAAATAAAAGTGTTCAACTGTGATACCCTGTTTCTAAACCCATTTTGCGAGCTCCTAAGGGACAAAAACAAAAATTGAGCTGTTACCTCCACATAATCCTTACACATTTACACACACACACAACCACACACACACACAGAGAGAGACAGACAGACAGACAGACAGACAGACAGACAGAGAGCCTGTACTCTTCCCCTGTAAATACATATGGGTTAGAATTTATTGGTGAGGATGATATGAGAAATTTCTTTAGATAGGCATCACCTGAAGTTACTGGAAGTATTTACATTTGAAATAGATAAAATGTGTCAAGGACTAGCTTCACACTCTACAGAAACATGGGTGGAATATACTGTCAGGGTGAAGCCACTAATACTTTGTTGTTAACGAGATAAAAATTAAAATATTTTAAATCTGTTTAAAATGCAAAAGCATTTTACATTTGTATTTCATCTTAAACATTAGTAAATTATTAGCTTTAATGTTGTTTATCATGTCTCTCAGCTATTCTACTTTTTCCAGCAATAATAATAGTCACAGGGAGCATCATAGTTTATTATTTTTAATTACTATAATTCTTTCCCATATCAGTGAAAATTATTAAATGAGAAGACATTGGCAAAGACAAATCCATTGGTAATGGCAAGAGTCATGAATTCAGCATAGTTCCAGCAAAGCTGCACTGATTCCTAAAATCTATCTTGAACTTTTGGGTTTTGACCCAATGTTGCTTTCTTGAGAACTTTCTGTATAATGATTTTTCAGCCCTTTTCTGGGAAACTTATGTCTGAGGTTTTTAGGAAAAATCCAAATTTAACCTTTTCTGGCCTCTATTGGGAAATCTTTCTTATGCCCTGGAGATCATTACATACAGATATGCACAAAGCTAAATGATGCAATTACTCGAGAAATCTTCTTTGAGTATTTCCACCTCAGCAAACTCAAACAGTATAATTGGTGACATATAAACATAGACAGTTGTCAAACTCTGACTGTTCAGAATACGTTACAGATTGATGGAAGAGAGAGAGAGAGAGAGAGAGAGAGAGAGAGAGAGAGAGAGAGGTGTCTCGAGAGACTTTTCCATTAAACTTAAATTCCCAAGTATGTTCTATGTATGGACTTCCTTATTTTGAGTCATTTATTATATCTAAATGATTTTATTATGAAAAAAAAATGAAAGTCTCATATACTACATTGTAGATCTTCTTCAATCTATATAGTATTTTCTAATGATAAACACAGTGACTTCCATATAATCTGTTTGTTTGGAGTACATTAAAACGATAAACATGCTGCGCAGTGGTGGTACATACCTTTAATCCCAGCAGTTGGGAGGCAGAGGCAGGCAGATTTCTGAGTCCAAGGCCAGCCTGATCTAGCAGTTGGGAGGCAGAGGCAGGCAGATTTCTGAGTCTGAGTCTAGCCTGGTCTACAAAGTGAGTTCCAGGACATCCAAGGCTATACATAGAAACCCTGTCTCTAAAAAACCACAACAAACAAACAAATAAATAAATAAACAACAACAACAACAAAAAAACAAAACTATAAACACTTCTACCCAAGGAGAGTAGATTGTAGGAAACAGTCAAACTCAGGGCCAAAATCAACCAAATAGAGGAGAATGAATGGAACAATGAATGAAGCAATCCAAAAGTGATTCTTTGAGATTATCAACAAGATAGTAAACCCTATCCAAACTAACTAAAGGGCCCAGAGGTAGTATCAAAATCAACAAAATTAGTAAGGAAAAGGGAGAAGTAACAACAGAACCTGAATAATTTTAAAAAAATCATCAGCTCCTACTATAAAAGCCTATGCAAAATAAAACTGGAAAATTTAGATAAATGGATGATTTTCTAAACAGATACCATATACCAAAGTTAAATCAAGAGCAGGTAAACTATTTAAACACTCCCATATCTCCAAGGAAATAGAAATGGTAATTTAAAACCTCACAGCTGCTGGGTGGTGGTGGTGCACACCTTTGAACCCAGCACTCAGGAGGCAGGGGCAGGGGGAATTCTGAGTTGGAGGCCAGCCTGGTCCACAAAGTGAGTTCCAGGACAGCCAGGGCTATACAGAGAAACATTGTCTCAAAAAACAAAAAACAAAAAACCAAATCAACCAACCAACCATCCAACCAACCAAACAAACAAAAAACCTTATAGCCAAAATAAGCCCAGAACCAAATGACTTTAGGGCAGAATTGTACCAGACATTCACAGAAAAGCTCTTACCAATATTTCTGGAACTTTTCCACAAAATGGAAACAGAAGGAACACTACCTAATTCTTTCTACAAAGCCACAGTTACTCTGATATATAATTCACACAAAGACTAAAGAAAGAAAGAGGACTTCAGACCAATTTCTCTAATAAATATCAGTGAAAAATACTCAATAAAATTTGCATAAACTGAATCTGATAACTCATCAAACCCACTATTCTCCATGATCAAGAAGGCTTCTTTCCAGGAATGGAGGGATGTGTCTACAGAAGAAAATCCATCAAGGTAAGTTAGTATATGAACAAACTCCAGAAAATGTCACATGACCATCTCAGTAGATGCACAAACTGCTTTTAAGAAAATACAATTCCTTTTCAGGAGCACAGGTTCTTTAGAGCTTGCATGTGTGCTCAGAGCAGAACCAGGGCTCTGGCTCCCCACCCACTTCTGGAAAACCAAGAGAAAGCTTGAATTCCTAGGAGCTCTGAAACAAAGGATCTCAGGAGCTTGGTCACACGAGGTTTTCAGGATCACAGAGGAAGCTTGACTACTAGGAGCTTTGACACACCCCAGGACTTGGATCCCAGGATTCCAGAATCCCAGAATAACAGAGACAGTTGGACTGGAATGAGTTCCCAACAGCCAGGATCACGGGAGGAACAGGCTCAATTCAGAGACAGAAAGGGCAGTTAGCATTAGAGATAACCAGATAGTGAGAAGCAAGAACAAGAACATAAACAATAGAAGTCACTATATTTTGTCATCATTACAACCCAGTTCTCCCACCACAGCAAAACTGCATACACCAAAACACCTGAACAGTAAGATTCTAGTCTAAAATCACATCTCATGATGATGATAGAGGACTTTAAGAAGAACATAAATAAGTTCTTTAAAGAAATACAGGAGAATACATGCTAACAGATAGAAGTACTTAAAACGGAACACAAAATCCTTTTTAAAAATTACAGGAAAATACAACCAAGAATGTGAAAGAATTCAACAAAAACATCCAGGATCTAAAAATGGAAATAAAAATAATAAAGAAATAAAAAAGAAAGGCAACCCTGGATATATAAAACCTAGGAAAAGAGATCAGGAGCCATAGATGCAAGCATCACCAGCAGAATAAGTAAGATAGGATAGAGAATCTCAGATATAGAAGATACCATATAAAACATTGATACAACAATCAAACAAAATGCAAAATGAATAAAGTTCCTAACCTAAAACATCCAGGACATCCAAGATATAATGAGAAGACAAAACCTAAGGATAAGTGGTATATAAGAAGGTGAAGATTCCCAACTTATAGGACCAGTAAGAGTCTTCAACAAGATTATTGAAGAAAACTACCTAATGTAAAGAAAGTTATGCCCATGAACATACAAAAAGCCTAGTGAACCCCAAATACACTGGACAAGAGAAGAAATCATACTGTTTGCATTCGTATATGCTCTTCCCCATTTTGTCCAAAGAGAGTATGTCTTCTAGTTCTCAACCCTTTGTGACACTTACATTTTAGAAAGAGTTTAAATTAGGAAAACATATTAAATTTGAACCTCTTATACACCATAGATTACCAGATAAAAAGCATGGTGTCAGACACAAATTCCTCTATTGAAAAGAGGGTCCAGTTGCAGCAGAGGCTGGAATGGAGGAACTCCACCCAACCAGAGGCTGGGACCTCTCCAAGCAAGGGAACCCCCCCCCCGCCACAGATGCCTGCCATCATCCCTCTCTGAGCCCAGCGGAAGTCACTAGGGCTGCTTGTGCACCCTCCACATCCCAATACATTAGGTACACCCCAGTGTTACAGGTGAGTGGAGTGTACCTTGGGCTTTGAAATCGAGGAGGGTCCGGTTTCAGCAGCAGCAGGAACAGAGGAACTCTGCCTAATCGGAGATTGGGACCTCTCCTAGCCAGGACCACCCCTGCCACCTTCCCTCTGAGCCCAGTGGAGACACTAGGGCCTTCTGTGTGCTCTCCACACCCCAGGACATTAGGATCACCTCCGGATTATGGGACCTTGGGATCACCTCAGGATTACAGAAGAGAGGCAGCCTGCTGGGAGAGTTCTGACCCTAGAACTCAGGAAGTGGATCAGAGTTGTAGTCTTCTAGACGCTGGACGAGCATGTGTAGAGCTTACCTTCAGAGAGTGCTCTGATCACTGGATCTGTAGGGGGAGTTACACTACCAGAAGTGCTGTCAGAAGCTAACAGAATGACAGGAGGATCAAGCTCAAACCAGTGACAGCTTGGACATTAACATCAGAAATCTCCAGATGGTGAAAGGCAAACATAAGAATCTCACTAACAGAAACCAAGAACAATGGGCATCATCAGAACTCAGTACGCCCACTGCAAGGAGTCCTGGATACCCCAACATGCCTGAAAAGCAAGATGCAGATTTTAAATCATATCTCATCATGATGGTAGAAGATCATAAGAAGGACGTTAATAACACATTTAAAGAAATACAGGAGAACAATGCTAAACAAGCTGAAGCCCTCAAAGAAGAAAAACAAAAAATCTTCAAGGAACTACAGGACAACATTGCTAAAAAGGTAGAAGCCATTAAAGAGGAAATACAAAAATCCCTCAAGGAATCGCAAGAGAACACTGCTAAACAAGTAGAAGCCCTTAAAGAGCTACAGGGAAACACTGCTAAACAGGTAGAAGAAACGCAAAAATCCCTTAAAGAACTACAGGAAAACACATCCAAACAGGTGATGGAATTGAAGAAATCCATTCAAGATCTAAAAATGGAGGTAGAAACACTGAAGAAAACCCAAAAAGGGACAACACTGGATATAGAAACCCTAGGAAAGAAATCAGGAACCATAGATGTGAGCATCAGCAACATAATACAAGAGATAGAAAAGAGAATCTCAGGTGCAGAAGATTCCATAGAGATCATGGACACAACAATCAAAGAAAAGGCAAAATGCAAAATGATCCTAACTCAAAATATCCAAGAAATCCAGGATACAATGAGAAGACCAAACCTACGGATAATAGGAGTAGATGAGAATGAAGATTCTCAACTTAAAGGGTCAGCAAATATCTTCAACAAAATCATAGAAGAAAACTTCCCATACCTAAGGAAAGAGATGCCCATGAACATACAAGAAGCCTACAGAACTCCAAACAGCCTGGACTAGAAAAGAAATTCCTCCCGACACATAATTATCAAAACAACAAATGCACTAAATAAAGACAGAATATTAAAAGCAGTAAGGGGCCCTTCCGGTCCACACCTCTCCACTCCAGCGCAGGGCGCAAGGCCTGGGTGCCGCACACCCACCCAGGTTTCCAGCTCTCCCAGTGATCTCCGGACCACTGGTAAGA
>LR751698.1:66945-84268 GCA_902729485.2 Mus minutoides
AAAACTCCACCAGAGAACTCCTAAACCTGATAAACAGCTTTAGTGCAGTAGCTGGATATAGAATCAATTCAAACAAATCAATGGCCTTTCTCTATACAAAGGATAAACTGGCTGAGAAAGAGATCAGGGAAACATCACCCTTCACAATAGTCACTAACAGTATAAAATATCTTGGTGTGACTCTTACAAAGGAAGAAAAAGATTTGTATAACAATCTCCTTCTGAAAAACAGAATAATGCTCATATAATACAGTCTTCAGCAACAAAAATTACAGCAACTAGGAAAGATATATTTTTAGTATCTCTCAACATCAGTGGACTCAGTTCTTCAATAAAAAGGCACAGGCAACCAGAATTGATATGTACATAGGATCCACAATTTTGCTGCATGCAGGAAATGCAACTTAGTAACAAAGAGACATCACTTCAGGGTAAAAGGCTGGAAAAGTCTTCCAAGCCAATGGCCCTAAGAAACAAGTTGGAGTTGCCATCCTTGTATCTGATAAAATAGACTTTTGACCAAAAGTTATCAAATGAGAAGGGGAAAGACATTCATTTTTTTAAAAACATTTTATTAGATATTTTCTTTATTTGCATTTCAAATGTTATCCCCTTTCCTGGTTTCCCCTCTAAAAACCCCCTATCCCATCTCCCTTCTCCTTTCTCATCAACACACCCATTCCTGCTTCCCTGTCTTTGCATTCCCCTACACTAGGACTTCGAGCCTTCACAGGACCAAGGGCCTCTGCTTCCATTGAAATTTTTTTCAATTTTTTTTTAGATATTTTCTTAATTTACATTTCAATTGCTATCCTGAAAGTTCCCTCCCCCATCCCCCCATCCTGCTCCCCTGCCCACCCACTCCCATTTCTTGGCCCTGGCATTCCCCTGTATTGGGGCATATAAAGATTGCAATACCAAGGGGCCTCTCCTCCCAGTGATGGCCGACTAGGCCATCTTCTGCTACATATGGAGCTAGAGACACGAGTTCTGGGGGTTCTGGTTAGTCATATTGTTGTTCCGCTTCTAGGGTTGCAGACCCCTTCAACTCCTGGAGTTCTATTTCTAGCTTCTCCATCGTGTGGCCCTGTGTTCCATCTTATAGATGACTGTGAACATCCACTTCTGTATGAGACAGCAGTATCAGGATCCCTTCAGTAAACACTTGCTGTCCTATGCAGTAGTGTCTGAGTTTAGTGACTGATTATGGGATGGATTAGATTACCTCACTAAGGATTATATCCTCCAGATACATCCATTTGCCCAGGAATTTCATAAATTTATTTTTTAAATAGCAGAATAGTACTCCATTGTGTAAATGTACCACATTTTATGTATCCATTTGTAGTGGCTATCCCTGGTTGTCAACCTGACTATATTTGGAATGAGCTACAATCCAGAATTGGAAGGCTCACCAGTGACCCTAACCTGGAGGCTTGGAGATAGAAGTCTCTAATCTGTATCTTGGTATGGAGATCTTGATAGCATATCGGCTATGGATTCCAGAAGATTAAGACAGAGAGATATCCGAGCTCAAGATCATCTGGGATTAAAGGTGTGAGATTAAGACACAGAGATCTCCAAGCTCAAGATTATCTGGGATTAAAGGTGTGAGATTAAGACAGATCCCTGAGCTCAAGATCATCTGGTATTAAATGTGTGATGTCACACACCTATAACCTGTTAAGGGTGTGATGGCACACATCTTTAATCTGGATTACACCTTCTGCTGGAGACCATATAAGGACACTGGAAGAAGGGAGACTAGTACTCTCTCCTTCGCCTGTTTGCCATGTGGGACTGAGTAACTGCTAGATCCTTGGACTTCCATTCCCAGCTACTACTGAACCATTGTTGGGAATTGGACTGCAGACTGTAAGTCATCAATAAATTCTTTTATTGTGTAAGTTCTGTGACTCTAGATAACCCTAACTAATACAGAAATTGGTACCAGCAGAGTGGGGTATTCCTGTGACAACCTGAAAATGTTTGGGGGAGGAGTGTGGAAGGACTTTGGAACTTTGGGCCAGAAGATCCATTCTGTGTTAAGAACTCTGTGGGATGTTGTGTAGGAGCTTGGAAGATAATGTTGAGAACAGTGCAGAAGATGGAGGCCTGGCTTGTGAAATTTCAGAGGGAAAATTAAAGACTCTTTTCAGGGCCATTGTTACTTTGTGAAGATTCTGTGGTTCTGGTTAGTTGGGGCTGAAGAATCAGCTGTGATTAACAAGATACCAGAACTACTAAAGCTAAAATTTGGCATTACTGAGACCATTATGCTGGTTAGCTGGAGCTAAGAAATTAGCAGTGATTAAGAAGAGACCAGCATCACTGAAGTGACATCTTCTGGGAAATGTTTTCTGAAAGCACAAGGAGGCTGTTTTCCAGAGATAGCCATATAGTACCTTGTGCTGTGACTAGACTTGATAATGTGTAAGAGTTACCTAGGTGGTACTGGTTTTATGCAGAGCAGCTGAGGCCATGGAAGCACTGTGAAGGTGCAGCCTCGGTTGCAATTGATGTCCCAGGACTGAAGGGGTCATGCAAAGGAGTTGAGGCTCTGCACCATCAAGATAGCCTATGAGAGGCTAGTGTTGAAGCTTTTTGGAGATGCCAGTACCATGAGATGACCACCAAGAACAGCAGCAGCAATGGAGTACAGGCATCTAGAGCCTAGAGGACAAGGTCTGTGCTACAAAGAGCATGGCTAGAGAAGTGACCCAAGCCCTTGGAGGAGCCCAGAAGATCGTGAGTTGGATCCCGGACATTGGACAGTTGGAGTTTGATTTTGCTTTTCATTGTGTCTATGCCCTGATGTTTTTTCCTCTTGAAGGAAGTTTTTAAATGAAGCCCACAGTTAAGAGACTTTGAATTTTAAAGTACTTTGAATTTTAAAAGATACTGGATATTTTAAAAGGATTGAACTTTTAATATGTAAAGACTGTAGGACTTTTAAGTTATTTAAGATCTTGGAGATGAGAAAGAACTAAGGGTTGAGACTTACTAGTGATGTATTTGTGTGTCAAGTTGACAAGGGGTCAATTGTACTGGCTAGTTTTTGTGTCAACTTGACACAGCTGTGTTATCACAGAGAAAGGAGCTTCAGTTGGCGAAATGCCTCCATGAGATCCAGCTGTGAGGCATTTTCTCAATTAGTGATCAAGGGGGAAGGGCCCCTTGTGGGTGGGACCATCTCTGGGCTGGCAGTCTTGGGTTCTATAAGAGAGTAGGCTGAGCAAGCCAGGGGAAGCAAGCCAGTAAAGAACATCCCTCCATGGCCTCTGCATCATCTCCTGCTTCCTGACCTGCTTGAGTTCCAGTCCTGACTTCCTTGGTGATGAACAGCTGTATGGAAGTCTAAGCCGAATAAACCCTTTCGTCCCCAACTTGCTTCTTGGTCATGATGTTTGTGCAGGAATAGAAACCCTGACAAGGATATCATTCCTATGTTGAGGGACATCTCGGTTCTTTCCAGCTTCTGGCTATTATAAATAAGGATGCTATGAACAAACTGGAGCATGTGTCCTTTTTACCAGTTGGAACATCTTCTGGGTATATGCTCAGGAGAGGTATTGCTGGACCCTCCACTAGTACTATGTCCAATTTTCTGAGAAAACACCAGACTGACTTCCAGAGTGGTTGTACAAACTTGTAATCCCGCCAGCAATGGAGGAGTGTTCCTCTTTCTCCACATCCTTGCCAGCATCTGCTGTCACCTGAATTTTTGATCTTAGCCATTTTGACTGATGTGAGGTGGAATCTCAGTGTTGTTTTGATTTGCATTTCCCTGATGATTAAGGATGTTGAACAATTTTTCAGATGTTTCTCAGCCATTCTGAATTCCTCAGTGAGAATTCATTGTTTAGCTCTGTTCCCGACAGACATTCATAAGGAAACTTTACTAAAGGTCAAAACACACATTGAAACTGAAAATAATAATGGAAAACTTCATCATTTCACTCTCACTAATGGACAGGTCATAAACATAATCATAGACACAGTGAAACTAACAGAAGATATGAACCAAAAGGATTTAACATATCTACAGAACATTTCGCCACCCTCCCCCCAAACGCGAGAATATTCCTTCTTCTCAGCACCTCCTGGTTCCTTTTCCAAAACTGAACACACAATTGGACATAAAATAAGCCTCAAAAGATATAAGCATATTGGAATAATACCATGCATTCTATACAATAATCACAGACTAAGACTAGATTTAAAAACAACAAAACCAACAGAAATCCCACACAGTCTTTAAAATTGAACAATGCCCTTCTCAATGACAACTTGGTAAAGGAATAAGTCAAGAAAGAAATTAAAGAATCCATAGAGTTTAATGAAAATGAGGACACAACATACCCAAACTTATGGGACACATTCAAAGCAGTTCTAAAAGGAAAATTCATAGAACTAAGTGCCTTCATAAAGAAATGGGAGAGACCTCATACAAGTAACTTAACATCAAACCTGAAAGCTGTAGAACAGAAAGAAGCAAACACACTCAAATACAGTAGAAATGGTGCTAAAATCAGTGCTATTTTTAAAATATTTCACAAAACCCACAAGACAGATAAAACAGTTCTGGACAATGAAATCACTTCTTGAGGTACGATTATTTCAGATATGAGGCTATACTACAGATGAGTAGTAATAAAAACCACCATGGATTTGGGATAAGAGCATACATGTCAATCAATGGAACACAATTGAAGACTCAAATGAACCCACATACCTATGGACACTTGAGATTTGATTATACAATCGACAAATGAAAGCATCTTAAAGAAACTGTGCTGGTCTAATTGGATAACTGCATGTAGAAGAATGTAAACAGACCCATAGAGATCACCCTGCACAAAACTTACATTAGAATGAAACAAAAGAAACCACACATGCACTAAATTTCATGAAAGAGAAATTGGGGTCAATTACTTGAACTCATTGGTACAGGAGACAAATTTCTGAACATAACACCAAGAGCTCAGGCACAAAGATTAATCATAAATAAAAGTGACCTCTTGAAACTGAAATGTCAGGAGCCAACAAATCAAAGCTGGAAAGTAGCAGGTGATCTTCCTGAGATGAGTTTATCTTAGATCAAAAACCTACAACAGATTGGCCAAGCCTCATGAGGAATGCATTTTAGGAAAGATTCCTGCTGTTAATATGCTTTTCTGTTATTATTAAAAATATATAACAATCACTAGGTATTATCTCATCCTTTTGTTCAGAACTCTGTATGTATATTTGAAGATGTGTGACTTATGGTGATGCTATATACACAACCAGATAATGATTTTCTAGTATTCCTAATTTAATTCAAACAATTTTGGGAAGAAAAAAATTTTAGAGATGTTCTTAGTTGCTAGAAGGATGTAATAAATTTAGAAGTAAGAATAGAATGTGCTTACGCATCAGAATAGAATGTAAAGACTGCATAATAAAAAGTACAATCAACTTTCATAATCACACCAAAAGAGAGAAAGACTTGGGAGAATTTTGTGTTCATAGAAAAGCATTTATGTCCAAGGATAAAGTCACAGATAGGTACTAAGATAAGGCAAGGCCATGCAAAACTTGCTCTTAACTTTTAATGGGTATACTATACTAAAACACTGCTTTAAACTTAATATTAACATCCTTCTGTAACTTCCATTTTATTTAACATTTAAAGTCTGAGGTAATTTTCTAAAGCAATTTCTGTGTAAGAAAGTATAAAAAGACAAGAAGCAAGAAGTTTTTAGTTAAGTAGTTTAGCATGGGGAGCTTTGCCCCATCCCTCCATCCATCCATCCATCCATCCATCCATTCTTCCATCTATCCAAATATATATGTCCATTCGTCTATATGTTTGTGTGTAGGTATATGAGTATATGGAAAAACATGCATGAATACTTGTAGAACTTGTTATGACAAATGATCAGTTCTGTCCAGAGTATCAGTATATGAATGTTTAAATATATATCTGTCTGAGGATCTCACAGAAGTCATGTCTGCTACTTAAGCATAGTGACTTAGATATAAGACAGGTAAATGTCTTATTATTATATAGCAATTGTAATTATATCCTAACACCAAGTATTACCCCACAATACTCTTTTCCCTCCACTGTCTTAGGAAGAATAAAAAAGAAAGAAGAACCACTAGGGTTGGGACCCAGTACTGAAAAGCTTTTGCAAGGTTAAGGACACCATCAATGGGAAAAAGGACAGCCTAGAATGAAGAAATCTTCACAAGCCTACATCCTCTAGAGAGCTAATATCCAAGATATATAAAGAACTCAAGAAGTTAAACACCAATAAACTACACAACCCAATTAGAAATGGAGGACAGAGCTATACAGAAAATTCCCAACAGAGGAAACTCTAATAGCCAAGAAACACTTGTTCAACTGTC
This sequence comes from Mus minutoides, assembly GCA_902729485.2. Classification (NCBI taxonomy): domain Eukaryota; kingdom Metazoa; phylum Chordata; class Mammalia; order Rodentia; family Muridae; genus Mus; species Mus minutoides. The sequence goes on from LR751698.1 coordinate 73,345, forward strand.
TTAGTCATCAGGGAAATGCGAATAAAAATGACTCTGAGATGCCATTTTACACCCATTGGAATAGGTAAGATTGAAAACAAAACATAACAAAACAAAACAGTACAAATGAAAACTCTCAAGTGACAGCACACGTTGGAGAGATAAGAAAAAGGAGAAGAGTCATCCATTGATCATAGAAATGAAAGCTAGTAAAACCCCTTCAGAAATGAATTTGGTAGTTTCTCAGGAAACTAGAAATAATTCTAACCAACAACCCATCTAAATCACTACTGGGAATATACCCAAATCATGGCCTACTATAACACAGGGACACTTTCTCAGCTACGTTCATAGTAGCTTCCTTTGTTATATCCTGAAACTGGAAACAACCAAGGTTTACCTCAACAGAAGAATGATAAAGAAAATTTGATATATGTACATAATGGAATACTATTCAGCAATTAAAGTCAAGGATATTATGAAATTTTCAGGCAAGTGTATGAAGGTAGAAAATATAATCTTCAGTAAGGTAACCTAGATGCAGAAAAACCATTTTATATACTCACCTGTGATATAGACATTAGTTATAAAGTACAGGATAGACATGCCATAATCCACAGAACAGGAGTAATAAGAAGGAACCAAGAGAGAATGCATGAATCTCACTCAGAAGTGGATATAAAAAAGTCATTAGAAGTAGATGAAAAGAGGTAAGAGAGTGTAAGATGGGATAAGAAGCAGAATGGATATGAAAGTCTGGTGTGATCAGAGGGCTATGGGAGAGGGCTGGGAGAGTGAATGAAAGTCAGTGGGGGCCATATCTACACTGAGCTGGAGACCAGGAAATGAGGGCACTCTGGGGTGTCTACAGTGCTGAGCCTGTCATTCCTCCAATTGGAGGATATAGAGACTAAAATTGAAAGTTTTCTTTTATGTTCCAACAACCTCATATTCTGCTGATTAAGACTTTTGGCTCCAGAGCAGGGGGTACTCATGACTGGAGCCAATGCAAACATTTCATTGAACTGGCAGGTCAGAGTTCCCATATCCACTTTGAACTTCTGAGATGCTCAAGCCAGTAGGCAAAGACAAACTTTTGAAGTAGGGGTGATTGACCTATATCTATGGGAAAGTTGATTTATTTTTCCACAGCAGGGGCAATAACATTTATGTTAGAAATATAGAAAATCCTTTATCATGCCTTTTGAGGTTTTCAACTCCCATGATTAACATCAATTGGAAACTACAGAATCATAATACATGCATGATGTCAAAGGTCAAGAGAGGAGTGAAAAAAAAAAGCCAAGACCATCTGAAGAGTTTACATGGAGTAGAGGAATGATAAGTGGATACTAGAGGGTGGTAGGTATAAATACCAGCTGCAGGCTTTATGTCATCAAGTCACATAATGTCAGATAATATCTATGTTTATGACATTTCAGTTTGAGATAGTCCAAAAATGTAACTCAAGGAATAGGACCACTATTTCTATATTTATAACGCATTTGTAGTTTTACATGAGGTAGTTATACCATGTTAGGCATAATTTTAATATGTTATGTTGGGGTATCCAGGACTTGCTGGGTTCTGATGATGCTGAGCAGTCTTGGTTTCTGTTAGTACGAGTCTTAAATTTGCCTTTTGCCCTTTAGTAATCTCTCCCTTGATGGGGAAAGAGTACAGATGTCTGGATCTCAGATCTCCTTCCTGGCTGAAGATGAAGTCCTGAAACGGGGCCTTTCCCAGAAGCTATGTTGCTTCTGCAGTCTGCAGGCTCTTCTGCACAGGATGGTCTCTGAGGGACCCAGGATACAAAATGGCTCTCACACCTGCTCTGGTGGTTAGAGATCTTCCTGGCATCCACCATTCCTCTCACATCTCTATTTTTTTAAACTTAAATTATTTTATTAATTTCTTTCTAATTTTTGTTCTCTCACTCAGTGCACACCTCTCACAGCTTCTCCTCCCATTGCCTCTGAGGTATTCTCCCTCACACCAGGACTTTACCTTCCATGGGGCCTCAAGAGTTTCTAGGATTGTGTCTTCTTCCACTAGGGCCTGACCAGGTAGAACTCAGCAACACATGTGCAAAGGGTTTCAGACCAGACCATGAATGCTTCTAGTTACTGGATCAGTCTCTGAAACCTCCATGTGTTCTTGATTAGTGGAGATTTGGGTCACATTCTCAATCTTTCAGCTGCTTCAATCTTTCCTCTAATTCAACCATAAAAATCACTGACTTTAGTCCAGTGGTTGGGCATAGCATCTGCTTTGTCTCAGTCAACTTCTGGTAGGGCTCCTCAGACGACAGCCACACCAGGCTCCCATCTATAAGCACATCATAGCAGAGAGTGTTAGGCCTTGGTGACTCCCCAGCCCAGACCCCATGAGAAGAACCCCAACTTGGTTGTGCCATTGAACATCCTTTCCTTAGTTCTCTTCTCCATTTTGCCCCTGAAATTTGTATAGACAAGAAGACTTCTGAGTCAGAGATTTTGACAGTGATTTAGTGTCCCTCCCCTTGTGGTCCTTTCTACCTTCTGAAGGTCAACTCTTCAAGTAACCTTTTACCAATGTTGAGCATTTTGGCTAACATCACCACCAAAAGTCTCTAAAAGAGTTTCACATCATAGGTGTTAGTTACTTTCCAGAAAGTCTCCCCATCTCCTACTCTCAAAGCTGCTTATTTCCATTTATTCTCTTGTCCCTCTGGGCTTCTCATTTGTCCTGTCTCCTATGTCTGATCCTGGTCCCCTTTTCTCCTTAAATTCCCCTCTCACGTTCTTCCCTTACTCCAGTTCTCATGATTATTTTCTTCCCCCTTCTTTGTGGGGTTGAAACCTGCTCACCTTGAACTTTCTGCTTCTTATAGTGTGTAGGTTGTATCCTATGTATTCTGTACATTTGGCTAATATCCACTCATCAGTGAGAATATGCCATGCATGTGTTTTGTGGTCTGAGTTACCTCACTCAAGATTATATTTTTTAAATCCATTAGTTTGCCTTCAAAATTCATGAATGTACTAATTTTTAATAACTGAATAGTATTCTATTGTACAAATGAATGACATTTTCTGTATCCATTCTTCTATTGTGGGACATTTGATTGATCCATCCATCCATCCATCCATCCATTCTTCGATCGATCCATTTATGTATGTCTGTTTGTGTATATGTTTGTATGTAGGTATATGAGTATATGGGTAAACATGCATGAATACTTGAGAAACTGATTGTGACAAATGATCAGGCCTGTCCAGAATATGGGTATATGAAGGTTTAAATGTATATGTGTCTGTGCATATTTACATGTACAGATCATCTTAATTCTTTTCCTGCCTTTCCTCTCTGTTTCACAAAGAGTTAACCAGCTTAGACAGAGAGGCTTCTACTTGACTCACCAAAGAAGGAGCACTAGCAATATATCCTTTCTCTTATCCCTTGCTGTTTAATGATGAGGTGCTAAAGAGTTTTTCCTTTTAGAGGATCTCACAGAAGGCACGTCTGCTACTTAAGCATAGTGACTTAGACATAAGACAGGTAAATGTCTTATTATTATATAGCAATCTTAAATATAACCTAAGACCAAATATTACCCCATGACACACTTTTCCCTCCATTGTCTTAGGAAGAAAAAACAAGAAAGAAGAACCACTAGGGTTGGGACCCTGTACTGGAAAGATTTTGCAAGGTTAAGGACACCATCCATGGGACAAAAGGACAGCCTTGAATGGGAAAATCTTCACCAAACCTACATCCAACAGACAGCTAATATCCAAGATATAGAAAGAACTCAAGAAGTTAAACACCAATAAACTACATAACCCAATTAGAAATGGAGCACAGAGCTATTCAGAAAATTCTCAACAGAAGAATGTCTAACAGCCAAGAAACACTTAAAGAAATGTTCAACTTTCTTAGTCATCAGGGAAATATAAATAAAAATGACTCTGAGATGCCATCTTACACCCATTGTAATAGGTAAGATTAAAAACAAAATAAAACAAGACAAGACACAACAAAACAACCTAAACAAAACAAAACAGTAAAAAAGAAAACCCTCAAGTGACAGGACATGTTGGAGAGATGTGAAAAAGGAGAAGACTCCTCCTTTGTTCATAGAAGTGAAAGCTAGTAAAACCCCTTCAGAGATGAATGGCAGTTTCTCAGAACGTTGGGAATAATTCTACCCCACAACCCTACTAAATCATTCCTTGGGATATACCCAAATGATGTCCTACTATAACACAGGGACACTTGTTCAGCTATGTTCATAGTAGCTTTATTTGTTATATCCTGAAACTGGAAACAACCAAGGTGTACCTCAACTGAAGAATGATAAAGAAAATTTGATTCATGTACATAATGGAATATTATTCAGCAATTAAAAACAAGTATATCATGAAATATTCAGGCCAGTGTATGTATGTAGAAAATATAATATTGTGTAAGCAACCTAGATGCAGAAAAAAAACATATTGTATATACTCATCTGTGATATAGACATTAGTTATAAAGTACAGGATAGACATACCATTATTCACAGATCCAAAGAACAGGAGTAATAAGAAGGAACCAATCAAGGATCCATGAATCTCACTCGGAAGTTATTATATATAAAATAGTCATTAGATGTGGATTAAAAGAGGTAAGAGGGTGGGAGAGGGCATAAGAAGCCGAATGGATATGAAAGTCTGGTGTGAGGAGAGGGAATATGGGAGAGGGCTGGAAGAGTGAATGAAAGTCAGTGGGGGCCATATCTACACTAAGCTGGAGACCAGGAAATGAGGGCACTCTGGGAGTCTACACGGCTGAGCCTGTGATTCCTCCAAGTAGAAGATATAAAGACTGAAATCTAAATTTTTCTTTTATGTCCCAACATCCTCCTATTCTGCTGAGTAAGACTTTTGGTTCCAGAGCAGGGAGTGCTCATGCTTGGAGCCAATATAACATTTCATTGAACTGGCAGCCCAGAGTTCCGAAGTCCACTTTGAACATCTGAGATACTCAAGCCAATAGGCAAAGACAAACTTTTGATGTAGGGATGATTGATCCACATCTATGGGCAAGTTGATTTTCTTATCAACAACAGGGGCAATAACATTTATATTTGAAATATAGAAAATCCTTTATCATGTCTTTTAAAGTTATCAACTCCCATGTTTAACATCAATTGGAAACTACAGAATCATAATACATGCATGATGTCAAAGGACCCAGACAAGATGGGAGTGAAAGTATAGATCACTTTTCTCAAAAAAGAAAGAAAGAAAGAAAGAAAGAAAGAAAGAAAGAAAGAAAGAAAGAAAGAAAGAAAAGCCAAGAGAATCTGAAGAATTTACATGGAGTAGAGGAAAGATAAGTGGATACTAGAGGGTGGTAGGTAAATACCAGCTGCAGGCTTTATGCCATCAACTCATGTAATGTCAGATAATATCTATGTTTATGACATTTTAGTTTGAGATAGTCCAAAAATGTTGCTCAAGTAATGGTGCCACTATTTCTATATTTATAATGCATTTGCAGTTTTACATGAGGTAGTTATACCATGTTAGGCATAATTTTAATATGGCTAAATATATAGTACATTTGTAATAGTATGTGGGATAGTCACAATTTGTTTAGGCATTAGAATAACTTAGATATTGTTTTCCTTTTATTTTTATTAAGACATTAGGAGATATTATTGTGTCACAAATTGAGAAGGATGGACTTCTGATGGATATCTTTGGTTGTTAACTTGATTTTATCTGGAATTATCTAAAACCTAAAAATGAAGGGCACACAATTTAGGTTCTTTGCTTAACTTGAAGTAGGAATATCAATTTCTAATATATATCTTAAATCAGGAACACATCCTAATTTAGGCAATACCTTCTGCTGGAAGCCTATCTAAAGACAGAAAGGAGGAAACCTTGTATTCTATGCCCACTCTTCTAACCTTGATAAAAATCCCATTCCTTCCTTTGAAGTAGTGCTTACATACTCAATGTTCAAGTGTATGATGGAGACCAACTAAGATATCTACACTGTGGAATAAGCAATTTCTGGATCATGAATTTCCTGTTCACAGGAAGGCTTTGTTGGATTTGCTATACTGTATCATAAACAACAAATTATTCAAATAAAACTCCTTTCTATATATAGAGAGAGAACTCTTGCTAATACAGGGAGTAATTGGGAAATACAGCTGTCTAAGAAAAAAATAATGAGAAACCTGACAGTATAGAGAAATGAGTATCAAAGTACACAAGGTACTTGGGTGAAAATATGCTTGTGAATGCTTTGTGAAATGATGATCTTTTACCTATGTCTACATAAAATAATTTAAACAATAATAAAATCAAATATAAGTGATCAAAGGTTTTGTGATATTAATGAAGGATTTGATGAGTCACTCAATGACATTCAGTAGTGGACTAGAAAACATAGAGAAATTAACTCATATTTATGTATTTGCTGCATGATTGGTGACAATCACAATGTTTCACTAATATCTCCTTGCTAATTAATCTTAATAATTTTTATTGTCAGATCTACACAAGCTTTAGTTTTTATGGTCTGTGACTTGAGAATAAGGTACCATCAGCTATGCAGTCTTATAAAATTCTATAGCATAAGTCATTAAAATAGCAATAACCTGTACTATCTCTGGGATTATATAACATCACTGGCCAAAACCTCCAATAGAGAAACTTTGTACATGGCACCAAGATTTTCTTTGGTAGGCTATCATGTATAAGAAGATAAGTGTTACCATTGGATAGAGTGACTAATTTAAACTCTTTTTTATATGTCTGTAAAATGTAGTGTGTTTATCTCTACTGCGTAACTGTCATAGAGTTGTAAGGTCCTATGCAAACTACTAGAAAAGAAAAGTAATCACAAATCTTGTTCAGCTATGAATGCTGGCAGCTAAGATCATACACACACACACACACACACACACACACACACACAAACACACCGAAACCAACCCTCCCAAACAACAACAAAAAACCCAGGACAAGAGGAGCCACCAGTGTGATAGTGACCTGAATATTATAGGAATAATTAACAACTTTTTAGGTGAGTATAAGAGTCATTATTCAAGCTAGAACATATATATGAATCTACTATCAAGGCGAAGGACCTGTAGCTAGATAACTCAGGTATACCAGCAAAGAGCCCACTATTATTACTTTCAAGATACAGTACTTAAATAAAAAGTTATTTTTATTTCTTTAAAGCAAAACAAAACAAAAAATAAACATTAAATGATGATTATCAAAAAGACCCGTGGATACTTATGATGCAGAGAATAAGAAACTACAGAGTGCTCAGTCATGAGTGGGATATTGTTTTTTCACATCCCAGGAAATATTGCAAAACTGGGGCCAAAAGTCTAGGAAAACTATAAGGAAGCAGTGCTTTCCAGACAAAGTGGAAATCACATACATAAACTCAAACACTTGTGACCACAAGCAAAATACATGTGAAACTGCAAGCCAGGCAAAATGCCAGCAAGTATGTGTTGTGTAGGGGCAATCACATTGTTTCACCATTATCTGAGGAGCTACTAGTTGCCACAGAGTAACCTCTATTTGGTCTCCTATCTGTGGGAAATGGATTTCTAGTTACAGTTGAAAAAGTTTCAGAGAGAATTGGCAGACAGATGCAAACTCAAGGGAGAGCTGAGTCTGAATGTATTTTGTCTAAATGAACACCAGACATTTAATATAGAAGAAAAACAAGAAAGTCTTCCATGAACAACATGAACACATCCACCAAGCTTTCACACCTATAGGGGAGTTTGCCTGAGCTTTGGCTGTCCTTAAAGAGATTATATTAGCAGCAGCAACAAGTCTAAACAATTCTGGTTGAAGAGCAGTAGTATTCTTGCTCATTCTCTGTATCAGTTCTTGTACCTCACAAATCATTTTTTTTTTACCTGTCCCCAAGTAGGCACCTGAGTGGGCTCTCCTTGCTGTAGTCCATGGTAGAGATAGGAAGAGTGTCTTTATTTTGCTTGCAAGTGTCTGCTCTCCCTGATTCCTCCTTCTCTGTGTACTCAATAAAGCTTTCCTGTCACCATTGTCAGGGTACTCAGGAACTCACAGGTCAGCCTGTCACAGGAATCATTCTAGAATCTAGCATGCTCCTGTAGCACTCTGTGGAAAAACAAAAAAATGTCCTCTTCCCCATATTAAGTATCTGAACAGCATCATGCCATGTACCAATAAGTGGATCCTTTCACTTCACTTAGGCATAACTATGCCTGGTTGTAGACTACTAAAAGGCACTTACTCAGCAAGCTCTTTTTATGGCATCTAAATTTTTAAATTTTTTAAATAAAAATATGATTTAAATAATGTGCATGGGAATAAAATTCCTCCTCTTCTTTGTTTTATAACAAGATATAGTTTTCAAAGTTTCATAATACCTTGTCTTTGAGAATTATAAAATGTCTCAGTAACATGGGTAACATTAAATTGTTGATAAAATGTGTCAAATATTTGACTGTTATACCCAGTTCCAATATCTGTGTTAATATCATTTGGAACATCAAGTTTAAAACAGAATTTAACATAGGCAATGGCTAACTAGAATTTTAGTTGTTTCTCTTGTAGAGTAGTTGTAACTAGAAAGCCTGAAAAGGTATCAATAGTCATACTTGCATATATTTATTTGTTTATTTGTTTATTTAATCAGAAATAAGAATATCCATTTGCAATAATTGATTAAGAATAGTCCTCCAGAATTAACACCATTATGTGGAAACAGGAAGAAACTGAGGACATTGAGAACAAATTTTTATAATTTGATATGCACATTTTATAAAAATACCAAAATATCATCGTAAGCCATTACTCTTTTAATGATGTAAAGAAATGACATTATATGGCCAATTATTCTTGGGTAGGGCTATAATCTGCCTGGGACATAAATCTAGCGTGGCATTGCCTTAAGAGGTCTTGTCCACACAATCTAGAGCAAATTTTTAAATGTCCAAAGACAGTCTTCTTAAAAGAACAGCATTTTTTCTTATAAGTTGTATATGCATAAGTAATTGCAAAGTTGCAAATTCATAGTATCTGAAAGAAGAACAATTTTAAGCAATTGTAAGCTCCAAGATCTCTCTCTCTCTCTCTCTCTCTCTCTCTATATATATATATATATATATATAAATATATATATATATATTTAATTAACATACAAATTAAAGGTTGATTATTCAACATTTTAAAACACCATCTACAACACACAATTGGATTATCTGTGCTGAAGCAGGAGGAAACTAAAAAGGAAACTCACGCACATACTTTTCTCCCATAGAAGGGTTGTTTTTTTGTTTTGTTCTTTTCCATTTTTTATTAGATATTTTCTTCTTTACATTTCACATGTTCTCCCCAAAATAAATACAGTAAATGGGATGCATGCTGGCATGAATTTATAGAAAATAAAAAAGCACGCATAAAAGCAATTTTATTTTATCTTTAGGATAATGATTATCAATTTTATCTAAAATGATGGTATGCAATAGGCCAAATATCAATATTCTGCAATAATCAATTTGGTCGCAGTTTGTAACATAGAACAGATAATTCATCAAGTTTTTAAGATACAATATTTGCTATAGTTTTTCTAAAATACATGAATTTACCTAACAATTCTTAATTAGCACCATAGCAGCCTTATAACAGGATATTAAAACTTTAATTGGAGATGAAGAAAAATGATTTTACATTAATGTTTTCTTTGTCAAAGTATTGTTGTGGGCTCATAACAATAACTAGAATAAGCAGCTAATATTTGATTACCATTGATTATAATTGATAACAATTGATTGCAGAAGTTCCTCTACTTTCTTGAAAGCCTATTTGTTTCTCACCAGTTAATTTGAATCTCACTTGATTGCATCTAACAAAAGCTAAATTCTCCTGTGGTGAGCTTAAGCAAAGCCTTAGCCAATTAACATCACCTGGAAGCTTTTGAAAATAATTTGAAATAAGCAAATCATCATTTCTTTCTTAAATTTTCTGTACCACACTTTTTCTAGGATCAGTAAGACCCTAAATATTAAAAAAAAAATGCCTCTGTATCTCTTTTATGGAGCAACAGCTACTCCCTAGGAATTTAAAGTTCATTATGTGCCAGCAAAGATTTGAAGCAAATGTTTCTTTAGAGGCAATTGCTATTAAATTACATTTCATTTAAGAAACAATACACTGAAAGATTCAAAGTCGTAGTTTCTTGTATTGAAACTGAGATTGAAAGTTGAGAAAATGCAAGGAATTCCCATTCTGACTCGGGAAAGGTGAAACCCCAAATCACCCAGGAGAAACAATCTTGGTGCAAAACTGCAAGAGGATTTTTAATCGGAGCTCCGAGACGACAGGTATCTCATGCAAGAGACAGAGGAGTCGACCACAAGGCCCAAAAGGGGAAGGGTCAGGGGGAAGGGAGAAAGATGGCTTGATCATGCTGGATTGGTAGATTCAAACATCAGTAAGTTATTCATCAACAAGCAGAATGTTCAGGTCATGTTGTTCAATAGTGAGGCAATAAACCTTCTGATTAATCTCAAACCTAACAGCAAACAAGTGGGAATAGATAAACAAGGAGGCGCCAACTTGTCTGCACAGACCAGGAGACTCTCACTCTGCATGTTTGTCCTTGCTTTCCTTTCTTAACTATCAGTTCCTGAAATAGCTCAGCAGCTTTAGCACTGACTTATCCAGGCCTATCTTGGCCCAGACCTTTGTAAGCTCTCTGGTACAAACTTTCAGCATGAATTTAATTTTGAACATAGTGGAACATGTGTCCTTATTACCAGATGGAATATCTTCTGGATATATGCCCAGTAGAGGTATTGCAGGATCTTCTGGTAGTACTATGTCCAATTTTCTGAGGAACCGCCAGACTGATTTCCAGAGTGGTTGAACAAGCTTGAATTCCCACCAAT
>LR751698.1:84368-110431 GCA_902729485.2 Mus minutoides
TGATTAAGGATGTTGAACATTTTTTCAAGTGCTTCTCAGCCATTCGGTATTCCTCAGTTGAGAATTCTTTGTTTAACTCTGTGCCCCACTTTTTAATGGGGATATTTGATTTTCTGGTGTCCACCTTCTTGAGTTCTTTATATATATTGGATATCAGTCTCCTATCTGATTTAGGATTGGTAAAGATCCTTTCCCAATCTGTTAGTGGCCCTTTTGTCTTGTTGACAGTATCTTTTGTCTTATGGAAGCTTTGCAACTTTATGAGGTCCCATTGTCAATTCTTGATCTTACAGCACATGCCTTTGCTGTTTTGTTCAGGAATTTTCCCCCAGTGCCCATATCTTTGAGGCTTTTCCCCACTTTCTCCTCTATAAGTTTCAGTGTCTCTGGTTTTAAGTGGAGGTCCTTCAACCACTTAGACTTGACCTTAGTACAAGGAGATAAGAATGGATCAATTCCCAGTCTTCTACATGATAGCTGCCAATTGTGCCAGCACCATTTGTTGAAAAGGCTGTCTTTTCAACTGGATAGTTTTAGATCCCTTGTCAAAGATCAGGTGACCATAAGTATGTGGATTCATTTCTGGGTCTTCGATCCTATTCCATTGATCTACCTGTCTGTTGCTGTACCAGTACCATGCAGTTTTTATTACGATTGCTCTCTAGTACAGCTTGAGGTCGGGCATGGTGATTCCACCAGAGGTTCTTTTATTGTTGAGAAGAGTTTTCGCTAGTCTAGGATTTTTGTTATTCCAGATGAACTTGCTAATTGTCTTTTTTAGATCCTTGAAGAATTGACTTGGAATTTTAATGGGGATTGCATTGAATCTGTAGATAGCTTTTGGCACGATAGCCATTTTTACTATATTGGTTCTGCCAATCCATGAGCATGGGAGATGCTTCCATCTTCTGAGATCTTCCTCAATTTCTTTCTTCAGAGATTTGAACTTCTTGTCATACAAATCTTTCACTTCCTTTGTTAGAGTCACACCAAGATATTTTATATTGTTAGTGACTATTGTGAAGGGTGTTGTTTCACTAATTTCTTTCTCAGCCCTCTTAACCTTTGTGTAGAGAAAGGCCATTGATTTGTTTGAGTTAATTTTATAACCAGCTACTGCACTGAAGCTGTTTATCAGGTTTAGGAGTTCTCTGGTGGAGTTTTTGGGGTCACTTATATAAACTATCATATTATCTGCAAATAACAATAATATGAATTCTTCCTTTCGAATTTGTATCCCCTTGACCTACTTTTTTGTTGAATTGCTCTGGCTAGTACTTCAAGTACTATATTGAATAGGTAGGTAGAAAGTGGTCAGCCTTGCTTAGTCCCTGATTTTAGTGGGATTGCTTCCAGTTTCTCTCCATTTAGTTTGATGTTGGCCACTGGTTTGCTGTAGATTGCTTTTATTATGTTTAGGTGTGGGCCTTGAATTCCTGATCTTTCCAAGACTCTTATCATGAATGAGTGTTAGTTTTTGTCAAATGCTTTCTCAGCATCTAAGGTGATGATCATGTGGTTTTTATCTTGGAGTTTGTTTATAAAGTATATTACGTTGAAGGATTTCCGTCTATTAAACCATCCCTGCATTCCTGGGATGAAGCCTACTTGGTCATGATGGATGATCGTTTTGATGTGTTCTTGGATTCGGTTAGCAAGAATTTTGTTGAGTATTTTTGCATGAATATTCATAAGGGAAATTGGTCTGAAGTTCTCTATCTTTGTTGTGTCTCTATGAAGTTTAGGTATCAGAGTAGTTGTGGCTTCATAGAATAAATTGGGTAGTGTGCCTTCAGATTCTATTTTGTTGAATAGTTTGAGAAGACCTTAAATTAGGTCTTCCTTGAAGGTCTGATAGCGCTCTGCACTGAACCCATCTGGTCCTGGGCTTTTTTTGGTTGGGAGACTATTAATGACTGCTTCTATTTCTGTAGGAGATGTAAGACTGTTTAGGTCATTAATCTGATCCTTGTTTAACTTTGGTACTGGTATCTGTCTACAAAGTTATCCATTTCCTCTAGATTTTCCAATTTTTTTGAATATAACCTTTTGTAAAAGGAACTAATGGTGTTTTGAATTTCCACAGGATCTGTTGTTATATCTCCCTTTTCATTTCTGATTTTGTTAATTAGGATGCTATCCTTGTGCCCTCTAGTGAGTCTGGCTAAGGGTTTATCTATCTTGTTGACTTTCTCAAAGAACCAGCTCCTGGTTTGATTGATTCTTTGTCTCAAAAAACAAAAAACAATCAAACAAAAAATAAATATTAGAGACATCACTATTACATTATGAAGATTGGTTGCCAATTAATGAATGGCTAACGGTGTAAATTTTAATGTTTTATTAAAGAGACTTTTTTTTAAATCTTATCTCTATAAGTCTACTATATAGGATAAGAGACATATTAAATATTATCTCAATTACAAATATACTTATAGACTTAGTGTTTTGGCTTAGATTATGCCTTGTGTTGTTTTAAAATGACTCCAACTCTGAGTTACCAATTTAAAGCTAACTGTCTTGTTACCGATGTTATACCTTTTAAATCATACCCAATAACTTATAAGCCAATATTCTATGACCAAGACATGCAGAGCATCTTTATATCTTTACAACCAATTCAAAACCAAATGAAGCGGCTTCACCAATCTTATAAGTTTATACCAAAGAATTTTACTTTTTCTAGCTATAATTACAAGATAAAAAGCACCTTGTCATTTGTTAAACACAATAATAATGATTGCAGAGAATTTTCTAGGAAAAAAACAACTATCAGCTTATTTGCCTTAGAACTAAGAGGTTGCAGACTTCTTTTAAAAACAGTTTTTCAGCAGGAGCTCTCCTGCTGTGCTTGATTCTCGGCTAAGGGGCAGGCCACACTCAGGCTGCCAAGGTGCACACTGAGACTAAATCAGCAGATAAAGTTTTAACCATTTTTTTCTTTCCAAAATGAAACATAGAACAGTTAGTCATTCAGTCAATGAAACAAAAACATCCATGAATTGACATGTGGACAGAGTGGAACACCAAACATAGACAACACAAAGAGGGTAGAGAACTACTGTAGGGGCCAGAGAGAATTAACAGGACATTTCCTGTTTTCTCACTGTCCCTGGAATAGTTCCAAAATCCATTTTCCTTATCATTATTCTTTCCTCTCTCCTTTCCTTTCCTTTCCTTTCCTTTCCTCTCCTCTCCTCTCCTCTCCTCTCCTCTCCTCTCCTCTCCTCTCCTCTCCTTTCCTTTCCTTTCCTTTCCTTTCCTTTTTTTTCCTTTTCTTTCCTCTCCTCTCCTCTCCACTCCTCTCCTCCTGTCCCCTCCCCTCCTCTCTCCTCTCCTCCTCTCCTTTCCTTTCCTTTCCTGCTTAAAAGAGGCAGCTTGTCAAACCAGGATTAAAACCAAAATTTCTCCAACTGCTTCTGGCAAACTCCAAAACTTCCAATTTATTTAATCTGAGAGCAATTCTCTGATAAAACACACAATCTCTATACACTAAATTTGTCAAATAGCCTAAAAGTTTACCATGCTGAATCTTTTTTGAAGCCATCATGAGCCCACACTTAGTCAAACATTTTACAATAATCTGCCATTCCTGCTCTGCCTGCACTGCACTTTTTGCAACCAACAAATACACCATCCACAGAATGAACTATATATATTTGAGAAAATTATTTTCTAACTTCCAATAAAGTCTTATCTACAAAGTTATGGTACAATGTAGGATTGGGAAGTTGTAAATAATGAAACAATAAGAATTGAGCTATATTTGACTTTTATAAAATCTCTTTTTATACTTTAGCCATAACTTTTAACTTTACCTAAAGTATCAGAATCCACAACTTGAAGTTTTTCTTATAACTGGGGCAATGTCCTATAAGCAGGTCAGAGTTCCTAGAGGGCTAAAAGCCTTCCCCTTAACTAGCTGTTTTTGTCTTACCTGCTTCTTTAGTGAGCAGAGTCCCATCTTTATGGGACTTTGATTTACAATCACTCCTCCAAGGTTCTCTCCACCATAGCATGAGCAGAGACCTGGAGAAAGGCCTGGTTTTTTTTGGGTGGTTTTTTTTTTTTTTTTTTTTTGGTTTTTTTTCGAGACAGGGTTTCTCTGTATAGCCCTGGCTGTCCTGGCCTTTCTTGTTTTCCACGGGATTTTTACAATCCTTCTTCAGCTGTCCTGGTTTTTACAACTGAAACATGCAGCTTTCATTCCCCTGAGAATGCTTTTCATTCTTACAGGAGTTCTTAAAATTGGAGCCCAGTTTCTCACCTTTCATCACTACAGCATAGGCCTTTACTCTGGTTGATGAGATGTTTAAACATGTTTTAATGTCAGACTGCCCCATGGTAAAAAAAAAAAAAAAACTTACTTGTCCTCAAACTGATTAGCCTTTATCAGTACATCTGTAGCACTGAAAGAAGATCCTATTTTTGCTTGAGAAATTAAAAAAAAGAAAAGAAAAGAAAAAGAAAAAGAAAAAGAAAAAGAAAGAAAAAGAAAAAGAGATAAAGACATACCTGTACCAAAGTCCCTGTTGGAAAGTGCCAGCTTCCACAGAGTAATCTCTATTGGGTCTCCTATCTGTGGGGAACAGGTTTGTGGTTGCAGAGGAACAAGAGTCAGAGTGAATTGACAGACAGACTTAAACTCAAGGGAAAACTGAATCTGAATGTATTTTGTCCAAACAAACAACAGACTTTTAATACAGAAGAAAAACAAGAAAACTAGGTGAACACATCTGCCATGTTACATTGACACAAAACAAAAGAGAATGCATACATAAAAAGATGGCAGGAGCCAGGCCCCATTTACCACTGAGAATAGGAACAACCCTTAATTAAAAAGATCAGCTAAACATAAGAGCCAGGTGAATGCTCTAATGCAATGCTAGTCTATTGTTAAATCCACCAACAGGGCTTCTTTAGGTAATACCTGATCATGCTATTCCTCTGGACCTATTGAAAAAACCTACAGCAGGGGAATTGCTTTCCACTAAACCTTTCATGGGACAACATACCCATTTCCTAGGCAATTGTGTATTTCTGTGTTTGGGTGTGACTGGGCTATTGTCCTAAGTAATTACTATGCAGACTAGCCCTGAGCTTTTCTAGCTCTATTCAAGTAAATAGTAATGCCTGATTATTTTCACTGTCTCTACTAGAAGTGAATTTGAAGGTTACTAAATAGGTAACATTCTTAACTGAATTCCAAGATCACTGCCGGCTTTGAGGATTATTTTAGAACCATTGGAACAGTGGTGGAAGCTTAGCTATATGTCAAAATAAATCCCTAAAGACACTTATAATAAAACAATACTGAAAGAGCACATGGATCCATATACCAGACTAACTCAGGAACAGGGCTTGAGTACACAGGCTATTGGAATGCCACGTTTCCAGGAGGCAGTTTCCAGGAAATTCTTTGCCTTGTGACTGCTTCCAGGCTTTTAGGCCTACCAAACAGACTACACAGGAGTGGATGTAGCAACTAGTAATTGAAAGCTGCCAGAAATACAAAACTGGGTATCCTTATAAGTATTTCCCCTATAAGATGAAACACCATATAGCCAAGAGTACATACTCGACTTGATGGATTAAGAAAGAGAGGACAGGCAAGGCCCGGGGGCTGTGCACCGGACAAGGTTTCCTGGCAGGACTCTCCAGGCGATCTTGGTGAGTGAGCAAAGGGCTGAACAGGGCACCTTTTGAGACACAACCAGCTCTGGGCTCTAGACACCCTCCCTACCTGAGGACATTTCTCCCCCTGGGAGGGTCTTCTCTGACAGAAATTGTGAGAGAGCCATATTGGGTCCTAGGTGGCACACAAACCAGTCAGTCTACACAGGTCAGCTCACAGACCACAAAGGGTCGTGGAGACCCAGTCTGAGCAGGTCAGCTCACAGACTGCAAAGGGTCACTCAGACCCAGTCTGCTCAGGTCAGCTCACGGACTACAAAGGTTGAGTAAGTAAACGGCTGAGCAGGGCACTTTTCTGGACATACCCAGCTCTGGGCTTCAGACATCCCAGCACCCTCCCTGCCTGTGGACAGTTCTCAGCCTGGGAGGGGTTTCCCTGCGCAAACATGTGAGAGAGCCATCTTGGGTTCCAGGTCGCTAAGACCTAGTCTGCGCAGGTCAGGTCAGGGACTGCAAAGGGTGAGTGAGCAAACAGCCAAACAGTGCACCTTCTGGGACACAACCAGCTTTGGGCTCTAGAAATCCAGGCTCCCTCCCCACCTGAGGAAAGTTCTCAGCCCAGGAGGACTTTCCCAGATGAAACTTGTGAGAGAGCCATATTAGGTCCCAGGTTGCTCAGAGACCAGTCTGTTCAGGTCAGCTCACGAACTACAAAGGCTCTCACAGAGACCAGTCTGTGAAGGTGAGTGTGCAGACCACAGAGGCAACACATCTTCTAGGACAGGCCCTATATAGGGTCTTCAACTTTACCTAAGAGGCAGGTCTGAACACCAAAATTCCGTGCATCTTCCCTACAAAAAGAGAGCTCGCCTGCTGAGACTACTCTGACCACTGAGATTCAGGAGAGAGCTGGGCTCCCAGGTCGGCTGACGGAGGCCAACAGAATCACAGGAGGAACAAGATCCAACCAGAGACAACTATAACAACCAACTCCACAGATTACCAGATGGCGAAAGGCAGACATAAGAATCTTAATAACAGAAACCAAGACCACTCACCGTCTTCAGATCCCAGCACTCCCACTTCAACCAGCCCTGGATACTCCAACACACCCCAAAAACAAGACTCAGATTTAAAATCATATCTCATGGTGCTGGTAGAGGACATGAAGAAGGACATGAAGAAGGACATGAATAACTCACTTAAAGAAATTCAGGAGAACAATGCTAAAGAGGTAAAAGTCCATAAAGAGGAAACACAAAAATCCTTTAAAGAACTACAGGAAAACACAACCAAAGAGGTAATGGAATTGAGCAAAACCATCCAGGACCTAAAAAGGGAAACAGAAATAATAAAGAAAACCCAAAGTGAGACAACTTTGGAGATAGAAACAATAGGAAAGAAATCAGGACCATAGATGTGAGCATCAGCAACAGAATACAAGAGATGGAAGAGAGAATTTCAGGTGCAGAAGATTCCATAGAGAACATGGGCACAACATTCAAAGAAAATGCAAAATGCATAAACATCCTAACTCCAAACACCCAGGAAATCCAGGACACAATGAGAAGACCAAACCTACGGATAATAGGAGTAGATGAAAAAGAAGATTTTCAACTTAAAAGGCCAGCAAATACTTTCAACAAAAAAAGAAAAAAACTTCCCAAACCTAAAAAAGAGATGCCCATGAACATACAAGAAGCCTACAGAACACAAAATACTCTGGACCAGAAAAGAAATTCCTCCCTACACATAATTATCAAAACAACAAATGTACTAAATAAAGATAGAATATTAAAAGTGGTAAGGGAAAAAGTTCAAGTAACATATAAAGGCAGGCCTATCAGAATTACACCAGACTTCTCACATGAGACTATGAAAGTCAGAAGATCCTGGACAGATGTTATGCAGAACCTAAAAGAACACAAATGCCAACCCAGGTTACTATATCCAGCAAAACTCTCAATTAACATAGATGGAGAAATCAAAGTATTCCATGATAAGACCAAATTCACACAATATCTTTCCACGAATCCAGCCCTTCAAAGGATAATAAAGGGAAACCATCAAAACAAGGATGGAAACTACACCCTAGAAAAAAGTAAAAAGTAATCCTTCAACAATCCAAAAAGAAGACAGCCACAGAAACAGAATCCCAACCTTAACAACAAAAATAACAGGAAGAAACAACTTCTTTTCTTTAATCTCTCTTAACATCACTGGACTCAATTCCCCAATAAAAAGACATAGAGTAATGGACTGCCTACACATAAAGGACCCAACATTTTGCTGCTTACAGGAAACGCACCTTAGGGAAAAAACAGATACTACCTGAGGGTTAAAGGCTGGAAAACAGTCTACCAAGCAAATGGTCCGAAGAAAAAAGCTGGAGTAGCCATTCTAATATCGGATAAAATTGACTTTCAAACCAAAATTATTAAAAAAAGACAAGGAGGGGCACTTCATACTCATCAAAGGTAAAATCAACCAAGATGAACTTTCAATTCTGAATATCTATGCTCCGAATACAAGGGCAGCCACATTCATTAAAGAAACTGTAGTAAAGCTCAAAGCACACATTAAACCCCACACAATAATAGTGGGAGACTTCAACTCCCCACTCTCACCACTGGACAGATCCTGGAAACAGAAACTAAACAGAGACACATGGACACTAACAGAAGTCATGAAACAAATGGATTTAACAGATATCTATAGAATACTTTATCCTAAAACAAAAGGATATACTTTATTCTCAGGGCCACATGGTACCTCTTCCAAAATTGACCATATAATTGGTCACAAAACAGGCCTCCACAGATACAAAAATATTGAAATTACCCCATGCATCCTATCTGACCACCATGGACTAAAGCTGATCTTCAATAACAACATAAATAATAGAAAGCGAACATTCTTATGGAAACTGAACAACACTCTACTCAATGATTCCTTAATCAAGGATGAAAAAAAGAAAGAAATTAAAGACTTTCTAGAGTTTAATGAAAATGAAGCCACAACATACCTAAACTTATGGGACACAATGAAGGAAGTCCTAAGAGGAAAACTCATTACCCTGAGTGCCTCCAAAAAGAAACTAGAGAGAGCATACACTAATAACTTGACAGCACACCAAGAAGCTCTAGAACGAAAGGAAGCAAATTCACCCAAGAGGAGTAGAAGGCAGGAAATAATCAAACTCAGGGCAGAAATCAACCAAGTAGAAACAAAAAGAACTATTCAAAGAATTAACCAAACCAGGAGCTGGTTCTTTGAGAAAATCAACAAGATAGATAAACACTTAGCCACACTCACTAGCGGGCACAGGGACAGTATCTTAATTAACAAAATCAGAAATGAAAAAGGAGACATAACAACAGAACCTGAGCAAATCCAAAACATCATCGGATCCTACTGCAAAAGGATATACACAACAAAGCTAGAAAACCTGGAGGAAATGGACAATTTCCTAGACAGATACCAGGTACCAAAGTTAAGCCAGGATCAGATTAATGATCTAAACAGGCCCATTTCCCCTAAAGAAATAGAAGCAGTCATCAATATTCTCCCAACGAAAAAAAGCCCAGGACCAGCTGGGTTTAGTGCAGAGTTCTATCAGACCTTCAAAGAAGACCTAATTCCACCTCTCCTCAAACTATTCCACGAAATAGAGACAGAAGGTACTCTACCAAATTCATTTTATGAAGCCACAATTACTCTGATACCTAAACCACACAAAGATCCAACAAAAAAAGAGAACTTCAGACGAATTTCCCTTATGAATATCCATGTAAAATACTCAATAAAATCCTTGCAGACAGCATCCAAGAACACATCAAAACGATCATCCATCATGACCAAGTAGGCTTCATTCCAGGAATGCAGGGATGGTTTAATATACCGAAATCCATCAAGGTAATCTGCTATATAAACAAACTCAAGGACAAAAACCACATGATCATTTCATTAGATGCTGAGAAAGCATTTGACAAAATCCAACACCCTTTCATGATAAAAGTCTTGGAAAGATCAGGAATCCAAGGCCTATACCTAAACATAATAAAAGCAATCTACAGCAAACCAGTAGCCAACATCAAACAGAATGGAGAGAAGCTGGAATCAATCCCATTAAAATCAGGGACAAGAAAAGGCTGCCCACTTTCTCACTACCTATTCAATATAGTACTTAAAGTCCAAGCCAGAGCAATTCGACAACAAAAGGAGATCAAAGGGATAAAAAATGGAAAGGAAGAAGTTTAAATAACACTGTTTGCAGATGATATGATAGTATATATTTGGGACCCCAAAAATTCCACCAAAGAACTCCTAAACCTGATAAACAGCTTCAGTGCAGTAGCTGGTTATAAAATTAACTCAAACAAATCAATGGCCTTTCTCTACACAAAGGATAAGAGGGCTGAGAAAGAAATTAGGGAAACAACACCCTTCACAATACTCACAAATACTATAAAATACCTTGGTGTGACTCTAGCTAAGGAAGTGAAAGACCTGTATGACAAGAACTTCAAGTCTCTGAAGAAAGAAATTGAAGAAGATCTCAGAAGATGAAAAGATCTCCCATGCTCATGGATTGGCAGGATTAATATAATCAAAATGGCTATTTTGCCAAAAACAATCTACAGATTCAACACAATCCCCATCAAAATCCTAACTCAATTCTTCATGAGATAGAAAGGGCAGTTTGCAAATTCATCTGGAATAATAAAAAACCTAGGATAGCAAAAACTATTCTCAACAATAAATGAACCTCTGGGGGAATCACCATGCCTGACATTAAGCTGTACTACAGAGCAATTGTGATAAAAACTGCATGGTACTGGTACAGCAACAGACAGATAGATCAATGGAATAGAATTGAAGACCCAGAAATGAACCCACACACCTATGGTCACTTGATCTTTGACAAGGGAGCTAAAACCATCCAGTGGAAAAAGGACAGCCTTTTCAACAAATGGTGCTGGCACAACTGGCGGTTGTCATGTAGAAGAATGTGAATTGATCCATTCTTATCCCCTTGTACAAAGCTTAAGTCTAAGTGGATCAAAGACGTCCAAGTAAAACCAGAGACACTGAAATTTATAGAGGAGAAAGTGGATAAAACCCTCGAAGGTGTGGGCACATGGGAAAGATTCCTAAACAGTATAGCAATGGCCTGTATGGTCAGATTAAGAATTGACAAATGGGACCTTATGAAATTGCAAAGCTTCTGTAAGGCACAAGACACAGTCAGCAAGACAAAAAGGCCACCAACAAATTGGGAAAGGATTTTTACCAATCCTAAATCTGATAGGGGATTAATATCCAATATCTACAAAGAGCTAAAGAAGCTGGACTCCAGAAAAACGAATAACTCCATTAAAAAAGGGGTACAGACAGACTCTATATGCCCCAGAACAGGGGAATGCCAGGGCCATTACGTGGGAGGGGGTGGGTAGGGGAGCAGGGCGGGGACGCGGGAGGGTAAGGGAAAATTTCTGGATAATATGTGAAATGTAAATGAAGAAAATATCTAATAAAGAGAAAAAAAAGGGGTACAGAGCTAAACAAAAATTCTCAACTGAGGAATTCTGAATGACTGAGAAACATCTGAAAAAATGTTCAACATCCTTAATCATCAAGGAAATTCAAATCAAATAAACCCTGAGATTCCACCTCACACCAATCAGAATGGCTAAGATCAAAAATTCAGGGGACATTTCTGATTTTGTTGATTTGGATGCTATCCCTGTGCCCTCTAGTGAGTCTGGCCAAGGGTTTGTCTATCTTGTTGACTTTTTCAAAGAACCAGCTCCTGGTTTGATTGATTCTTTGGATAGTTCTTTTTGTTTCCTCATGGTTGATTTCACCCCTGAGTTTGATTATTTCCTGCCATCTACTCCTCTTAGGTGACTTNAAGATGGCCTAGTTGGCCATCATTGGGAGGAGAGGCCCTTTGGTCATACAGACTCTATATGCCCCAGAACAGGGGAATGCCAGGGCCATTACGTGGGAGGGTGTGGGTAGGGGAGCAGGGCGGGGACGCGGGAGGGTAAGGGAAAATTTCTGGATAACATGTGAAATGTAAATGAAGAAAATATCTAATAAAGAGAAAAGAAAAATAAAAAAAAAAATTCAGGAGACAGCAGATGCTTGCGAGGATGTGGAGAAAGAGGAACACTCCTCCATTGCTGGTGGGATTGCAAGCTTGTACAACCACTCTGGAAGTCAGTCTGGCATTGGACATTATACTACCGAAAGATCCTGCAATACCTCTCCTGGGCATATACCTAGAAGATGTTCTAACTGGTTAAAAGGACACATGTTCCACTATGTTCAGAGCAGCCTTATTTATAATAACCAGAAGCTGGAAAGAACCAGATGTCCCTCAACAGAGGAATGGATACAGAATATGTGGTACATTTACACAATGGAATACTATTCTACTATTAAAAAATGAATTTATGAAATTCTTGGGCAAATGGATGTATCTGGAGGATATAATCCTTAGTGAGGTAACCCAATCACAAACGTAGTCATTGGATATGCCCTCACTGGTAAATGGGTATTAGCCCAGAAACTTAGAATACCCAAGATACAATTTGCAAAACACAAGAAAATCAAGAAGGAAGACCAGCGTGTGGAGACTTCATTCCTCCTGTGAATAGGAAACAAAATACCCATGAAAGGAGTTACAGAGACAAAGTTTAGAGCTAAGATGAAAGGATTTACCATACCGAGACTACCCCACCAGCGGGATCCATCCCATAATCAGTCATTACACTCAGACACTATGGCATAGGACAGTTAGTGCCTATTTAAGGGACCCTGATATAACTGTCTCGTACAGAAGTGGATGCTCATAATCATCTATAAGATGGAACACAGGGCCCACAATGGAGAAGCTAGAGATAGAACCCCAGGAGCTGAAGGGGTCTGCAACCCTAGAAAAGGATCAACAATATGAACTAACCAGAACCCCCAGAACTTGGGTCTTTAGCTCCATATGTAGCAGAAGATGGCCTAGTTGGCCATCATTGGGATGAAAGGCTACTTGGTACTGCAATATTTATATGCCCCAATATAGGGGAATGCCAGGGCCAAGAAGTGGGACTGGGTGGGCAGGGGACCAGGGAAGGGCGAGGGGGAGGGGACTTTCAGAATAGCATTTGAAATGTAAATTTAAAAAATATCTAATAAAAAAATTGGAAAAAAAAAGAAAGAGCGGACAAGGTTGGTGATATGTGACTAGAGTTATATTTATGAGAAGTAGGGAAGGAGGAAATCAAATCTAATGTACAAAATTCAAATAATTAAGAAATACTTTAAAGATTGGCCTCTTTAAAATAGATATACTGTTTTCACTCTAGGAGATAAAAAATTTGTACAAATTCTCATTGTAAAAAACAGATACTTGGAGAAGGAGCAACCATTCTTATGGATGTAAAATAGTTCTGCTTTTAAAAGAAATATACTGAGGATGTTTCTTCAATATAAATTGTTTGTAAGTGGGAAATTTTAGAGCAAAATGTGTCAGTCACAAATTACTGCTCATTCTGTTATGGGTAATGCAGATCTACAAAATGTTAGGTCACTAATGTGTAAATTGTAAAAAGCAAACATAGAGCCTAGAGCCCCAATCTAATTTCTGGAGTAACCAATTTTGTCATGGTTTTGAATCACTAAGATCTGTTTCTCATCTTCATATTTAAAAAAATTGCCACAGTACTGAAAGTGGAACAAATATAAAGAAACAAGAGAATAACAATTGACAGAACCACTTCAATAACTCCTAATAAAATGTGATGTAAGCAAATATCAAGAAGGGAACTTCTTATACTGAGCACAATTTTGAGTACCTACTTGGTCTAATCTGAGCCAATATAATGATATCTTTACAGAAGGAGACTTTGCTTTAACAATGTCATTATTGATCACATAATAACTGTGATTCTTCTGGAAATGTATGCCTCTACTTATTTAATTCTGCATAATTTGGTCATTTTATAGTACAATTTTGACATCCATAGAACATACATGTTCCATTACTGCTTCACATTTAACCAACCTTCATTATAGTGGATCAACTATTTATTATTATTATTATCAATGGGATAACTAAATCAACAAANATTGTCATCTGTTCAGTTATGCTGGGATAGATTCATTTCTTAAATGATGATAAGTGGAGAATCCTAATAACTATAAAGCCAGTGGGAGAGCCTGCAACTACAAGGTAATCACATTGAAGTCTAAGTTCTTCCAGCAATGAGTTGTGAAACACTTATAGTCCTTCTTTTACAGTGATGACAATATAAAGGATAAAATAAATGAGGTAAAGAAGGAAGAATGAGAGAAAGAAAGAGAAAGGAAGCAAGCAATCAAGTAAGTAAGAAAGAAACAAAGAAAGAAAGAAAAAATCAAAAAAAAAGAAAGAGAAAGAAGAATAAGTCTAGGTCTTCCATTGAATTTCACAGTGGCAAAAGCCATATAGATTTTCCTAGATATCAACTTAATATGTTTTCTTATTAAAATATGTGTTACTAATATAAGGCAATTTTGCCTTTTTTCTTAGCTGTGTTGCTCAAAGCATATATGAAAGTTTTATTGCATTTATAATTAAAGCATGTGTCCACATGTTTATATTAGCAAGAACCAATTTAAATACACAGTTAAACATGCATGTACCAGAGACCCGGTAGGTGAGAGACTCTCAGGACTCAAATGGAGGGACAGTAGATGAAATTCCTGACCTTAAGGGGAGGGAACTTATAGAGCCCACCTCCAGCAGGAAGACAGGGCATCAAATGAGGGCAAGGGGGGCATCCCACAGTTCCAACTGTGGCCCATGATTGTTCCTGTCTGAAAGAATTACAGGGATAGAAATGGAGAGAATCCTGAGGAAAAGAAGGTCCAGCCATAGGCCCAAAGTGGGATCCAGCTCAAGGGGAGGTCCCAAGGATTCACACTATTACTGAGGTTATGGAGCATTCACAAAAACAGACCTAGCATGATTGCACTCCAAAATACCCAAAAAGTAGCTGAAACAGTGAGGTGCAGATATTTGCACCCAACCAATAAATAAAAGCAGCTCACCCCTGTTGTTGAATTAGGGAAGGCTGAAAGAATCTGAGCAGAAGGGCAATCCTGTAGGAGGACAAGCAGTGTCATTTAATCTGGATCCCCTAGATCTCTCCACCAAGTAGACCACCAAACACTGCGACACCAAATAGACAGCATATACCAGCAGATAGGAGACCCTCAGCCGACATACAGTAGAGAACTGCTGGGTCTGTGTTCACTCAGAGATGATGCACCTAACTCTCAAGGGACTGGTGACCCCAGGGAGTTTAGAGGTCAGGTTGGGTGGGGGTGGGGAATATCCATGTGAGACAGGGGTGGGCAGGAGGTATGGGATGTAGATTATCAGAGGGTAGACAGGAGGGGATAAAATATGGAGTGTAAAATTTAAATTAATTAATTAAAAAAGATAAAAGAAACCATGTGTTAGAAAGTAAATAAGGAAATTATATAGGTTGTTTTTGATAAAGAAGGAAAGAAGAAATTGACATATTTTTAGTACAATCTCATAACTTTTACAAATTAACTCAAGTGTACTTCAAGTTTTGAATGATTATTATTTATTGGCCTTACTTGTCACAACTCAACAAAATTAAGCCCAAATGTCTTACAGGCACTGTACAAAATGACAATGTTAAAAGTGCTTGTTTATTCTTATCATTGAGACAAAGTCCATTTGGAAGAGAGTTAAACAGTGACTACTTGAGTGTACAAAGATGCCCAAATGCAAAATATTGATTTTGTGAATGCAGTATAAAGTGTCTGGAGTGCCTGATCATACCTGTGTCAGTAAGCAGGGTCTCCATGGATCCATTTGTGGTCTTGGTGCTTTGTTTGTCCTTTCTGTTTCTCCTCTCACTGTGGAGACAGAGCTCTGGAAGAGGGAATCTCCCTCCTGGCCCCACTCCTCTCCCAATTATTGGCAATTACCACCTGATAGATATGAAGGACATCAGCCCATCCCTTACCAATGTAAGTATGCCTTATGTTCTTCAGGTACATTGCAAATTGAGTTAGAACTCATGCTACTTTCATAAAATTCTATTAGTGGAGGAAATATTGTGGAAATGTATATAATGTAAAAAATGAAAAGTTCTATGTTTTTTCTGACTTGTAACTCTAGTTCTGATCAGGAAATTAGCAATGCTCTAAGTTTCAGATTGAAGAACTTGAAATGCAGGTAATCATATCCACTATTTTTTTTTACAAATGCAGTAATTATATATAGTATTTTTACACACACTTTCTATTATTTTCACTAAGGTGAATTGTATGGAATATTTCATTAAAAGAATCTGAATATTTGAGATGCATTGTTCTTGGATTTGACATTAATTTCTAATTGTGAAGAATGTATTGGTATCTGATTTGAAGTAAATACAATGTGCATGAGCTCATACATGAAATAAAAAAACATAAATAGTGTATGTTAGCATATGTGGTATTTTCCAAATCACCTTTTATGCCATTAATAGCCTGTGACTTGGACCTAGGATGCTGATTAGCGAGAATTGGGTTTTTCTGTGATGATTCATGTTATGGTATGCTTTGTATGATACCCACCCTATGTACATTTGTAACAATAGATAGGAATGGAAAGCAAATATTTGTGGTAATCTAAGGTTTCAGTTTTATAGTCTTTATCACAGGGCTCTCTTAGTTTTAACAAGAAGTGTTCCCAGCTGGTTCTGCAGCACTCCTCTGACGATTGAAATCCATTTCAATATGAAGTTATCATGAGAGTGATGGTCAAGTATCCAATAATGAATAAGCAGAGTGTCAAATTTGAGTGTATTTATTTGCAATAGAATCCTGTAAATAAATGTGGGTATTTTACTTTAGTATCTTCGTAGAACAAATCAGATCTTAGTGTGATCTATCTTTAGTTTTAGTGTGTCAACAGCCTGAAAGATTTTCTGGCATACTGTAGGCCATGAACACATGATAATCACCATAATGTACAGAATTATACAGACTTTAAACTGAGGTTTTCTGAGTGAAAATATCATAAACCAATACAATCATCAAACTAAATAGTTGACTCTATTGAAAATACAATGGCTTTGTTTTCACTAATATTTATGTTTGCTATTTCTTTCTAGTTTTCTAAAACCTATGGCCCTGTGTTCACTCTGTATTTTGGCTCACAGCCTTTTGTGGTATTATATGGTTATGAGGCAATGAAAGAAGCCCTCATTGACCATGGAGAAGAGTTCTCTGGAAGAGGAAGCTTTCCAGTTTATGAAAAGGTTTCTAAAGGAAAGGGTAAGTGTGTGTGTGTGCTTATGAGTATCCTGGGCAGTCTCCCAAGTGAGCTGAAAGGTGGAGAGTGGAGGTCATGCTTGCTTGTCAGGCATAGGTTTGGACTCTATAAAGCTGCCTCCTGTCAGCTCATTCTGTGTCTGGGATTTTCAGTGTGTGTTCCAATTTCTTCAGGCATTGGCTTTAGCCATGGAAATGTATGGAAAGCCACAAGGGTCTTCACATTCAATACCCTGAGGAACTTGGGCATGGGAAAAAGGACCATTGAGAACAATGTGCAAGAGGAAGCACAGTGGCTCGTGAAGGAACTGAAGAAAACACATGGTAAGTACAGGTCAGATTCTCCTTTTATACCTTGGTCTATGCATGGCTGTGTAGGAGTCATGTTGTTTCTATCTTATTCTAAGAATATTTTCTAATGAGATGTCATGAGTATAGGTAGCATGACAATTTTAGTGTATTATGAACCATAAGTTCCCCTAATCACAAATGTCATTTGTTCTTTGCATACCAGAATGAGAGGGTGATTATCAATGATAATGCTTACCATGTAAAAGTAAGGAGCATAGACCATGTAGTTTTGTAGTATTGGTTTTCTTTCTTTCTCTATCTCTCTCTCCCTCCCTCCCTTTCCTTCCTTCCTTCCTTCCTTCCTTCCTCCCTCCCTCCCTCCCTCCCTCCCTCCCTTCCTTCCTTCCTTCCTTCCTTTTCTTTCTCTTTCCCTTTCCCTTTCCCTTTCCCTTCCTTTCTTCTTCCTTTCTTCCTTCCTTTCTTTCTTTCTTTCTTTCTTTTCTTTCTTTTCATTCTTCTCTTTCTTCCAATGGATAGCACTTCTTCACTGAAGTTTCTAAGAATAGATCAGTTCGCATTCTTCTGTATGATAACTGCCAGTTGTGCCAGCACCATTTATTGAAAATGCTGTCTTTATTCCACTGGATGGTTTTAGATCACTTGTCAAAGATCAGATGACCATAGGTGTGTTGATTCATTACTGGGTCTTCAATTCTATTCCATTGATCTACCTGTCTGTCGCATTACCAGTACCATGCAGTTTTTAATCACAATTGCTCTGTAGTACAGATTAATGTCAGGAAGAGTGATTCCCCCAGAGATTCTTTTATTGTTGAGAATAGTTTTTCCTATCCTAGGTTTTTTATTATTCCAGATGAATTTGCAAATTTCCCTTTCTAACTCAGTGCAGATTGAGTTGGAATTTTGATGAAGATTACATTGAATCTGTAGATTGCTTTTGGCAGGATAGTCATTTTGACTATATTAATACTGCCAATCCATGAGAATGGGAGATCTTTCCATCTTCTGAGTTCTTCTTCAATTTCTTTTGTCAGAGACTTGAAGTTCTTTTCATACAGATGTTTCACTTTTTTAGTTAGAGTCACACCAAAGTATTTTATATCATTTGTGACTATTTTGAAGGGTGTTATTTCCTTAATTTCTTTCTCAGCCAATTTATCCTTTGTCCTGAGAATGGTCATTGATTTATTTGAGTAATTTTATATCCAGCTACTGCATTGAAACTGTGTATCAGGTTTAGCAGTTCTCTAGTGGAAATTGGGGGTCACTCATATATACTATCGTATCAACTGCAAACAGTAATATTTTGACTTCTTCCTTGCCAATTTGTATGCCCTTGATCTCCTCTTGTTGTCTAATTGCTCTGGCTAGGACTTCAGTACTATATTGAATAGGTAGGGAGAAAGTGGGCAGCCTTGTCTAGTCCCTGATTTTAGTGGGATTGCTTCTAGTTTCTCTACATTTAGTTTGATGTTGGCTACTGGTTTGCTGTATATTGCTTTTATTATTTTTAGGTATGGGCCTTGAATTCCTGATCATTCTAAGCCTTTTGTTTTTCTATCATGAAAGGGTGTTGGATTTTGTCAAATGCTTTCTCATCATCTAATGAGATGATCATGTGGTTTTTTTTTTCTTTGAGTTTGTTTATATAGTGGATTACATTGATGGATTTCCATATGTTTAACCATCTCTTCATTCCTGGGATGAAGCCTACTTGGTCATGATGGATGATCATTTTGATGTGTTCTTGGATTTGGTTTGCAAGTATTTTATTGAGTATTTTTGCATCGATATTCATAAGGGGAATTGGTCTGAAGTTCTCTTTCTTTGTTGGATCTTTGTGTGGTTTAGGTATCAGAGTAACTGTGGCTTGATAGAATGAATTGGGTAGAGTACCTTCTGTCTCTATTTCGTGGAATAGTTTGAGGAGAGGTGGAATTAGGTCTTCTTTGAAGGTCTGATAGAACTCTGCACTAAACCCATCTGGTCCTGGGCTTTTTTTGGTTGGGAGACTATTACTGACTGCTTCTATTTCTTTAAGGGAAATGGGACTTTTCAGATTGTTAATCTGATCCTGGTTTAAGTTTTGTACCTGATATCTGTCTAGGAAGTTGTACATTTCCTCCAGGATTTTTAGTTGAGTGTAGCCTTTTGTAGTAAAATATGATGGTTTTTTTGTTTTCCTCAGGTTATGTTTTTAATGAATGTGGCTGCCCTTGCATTTGGAGGACAGATATTCAGAATTGAGAGCTTATCTTGGTTGATTTTACCTTTGATGTGTATGAAGTGCACCTCCTTCTCTTTTTTGATAACTTTGGTTCGAAGTCAATTTCATGTGATATTAGAATAGCTACTCCAGCTTGTTTCTTTGGACCATTTGCTTGAAAATTATTTTCCAGCCTTTTACTCTAAGGTAGTGTCTATCTTTTCCCCAGAGGTGGGTTTCCTGTAAGCACCAAAATGTTGGGTCCTGTTTGTGTAGCCAGTCTATTAATCTATGTCTTTTAATTGTGGAATTGATTCCATTGATTTTAAGAGAAATTAAACAAAAGTAATTGTTGCTTTCTGTTATTTTGTTGTTAAAGTTGGGATTCTATTCTTGTCACTGTCTCCTGTTAGGTTTGTTGAAGGATTACTTTCTTGCTTTTTCTAGGGTGTAGTTTCAGTCCTAGTGTTGGTGGTTTCCCTTTATTTTCCTTTGAAGGGGTGGATTCATGGAAAGATATTGTGATTTAGTTTGATGTAGTCATGGAATACTTTGATTTCTCCATCTATGGTAATTGAGAGTTTTGCTGGGTATAGTAGCCTGCGCTGGCATTTGTGTTCTCTTAGGTACTGTATAATATCTGTCCAGGACCTTCTGGCTTTCATAGTCTCTGGTGAGAAGTCTGGTGTAATTCTAAAAGTCCTGCCTTTATATGTTACTTGACCATTTTCCCTTACTGCTTTTAATATTCTGTCTTTATTCAGTGCATTTGTTGTTCTGATTATTATTTGTTGGGGGGAATTTCTTTTCTGGTCCAATCTATTTGTTGTTTTGTATTCGTCTTTTATGTTTATGGGCATCTCTTTCTTTAAGTATGGGAAGTTTTCTTCTATAATTTTGTTAAAGATATTTGCTGGCACTTTAATTTGAAAATCTTCATTCTCATCTACTCGTATTAAATTAAAACCCTTGAATGTGGCAGTGAACACATTAACTAGTGAGAATGAAAACTAAGTCAGGTTTAATGTCAGGATGATCACCATTCTTCATCAGGTAAGTACCTAGCAGTTAAGTATATTAAAATTTAAATTACTTGTTAAAATTTCCTTTTTCTTTCTTTCTTTTTTCTTTTTTTGTTGTTGTTTTTCGAGACAGGGTTTCTCTGTATAGCCCTGGCTGTCCTGGAACTCATTTTGTAGACCAGGCTGGCCATGAACTCAGAAATCTACCTGCCTCTGCTTTCCGAGTGCTGGGATTAAAGTCATGCATCACCATGCAGGGCTACCTGTTACAATTTCTAAAGTACCTTATCATGTTATCAAGGACAAATATATGTGTTTATTTTTAAAAATTTTTCAATTGTTTCCAATCTTCAGGCTCACCCTGTGATCCCCAATTCATCATAGGATGTGCTCCTTGCAACGTCATCTGCTCCATCATTTTCCAGAACCGTTTTGATTATAAGGATCAGGATTTCCTTAGCTTGATAGGAAAAGTGAATGAGTGCCTTGAAATTTTGAGCTCTCCTGGGTGTCAGGTAAAGCCAAGGTCCTCTATTTCTGAAAACACATGTAACATCTTTCTTTCTCACAGGTCAAATTCAATAAGGACTTGTTAGACAAGTACTGTAATTCTGAATATCATATGCAGAGAGCATCTTAAATGGAATTCATAACCCTCAGCTACACAAGCAGTAAAACTAAGGTGCAAATGCCAAAACAGTTCAAGCCTGTTAGCTGCTTATCCATGAATTTTCTCAGCAACTATTACAGAATTGTGTGTAAAATAATTCCATTCACTTCTACAAGTGCAGGTAGTAACATATAGGCCATTCTTCTATTATGGAAATTCTTTACCTACTATAAAACAATTAAACACATTTTCATCATATTACTAGGCATGAATACCTCAGTAAAGAAATAAGATTCTCTCAAATAAGGAAGAGTATTAATGGAAATGAAAGCTTTCAGGAGAACTGAGTAGTTCTAGTCTTTTGATGGGTCGGCTGGGATAATTGTTGACAAGAGGAAAGGTCAGAATGAGAACATGAATATTTTAATATTGTGTGGACCATGTACATACAGAATTGTCCTAGCCTGAACTGGCATTGACTGCACACTTCAAATAAAATGATTGTGTGATCATTATGAAGTGATACGGTATGCTCTTGATTTCAGGGCATCTTGAGGCCTTACACACATCTAAATAGATATTACATTTCAGAAACAGCTAGATAGAAATGAAACCCAGGCATTAGATTTCTTTTATAAATCAGGTCACCCCAAAATTTAACCTGCTATTATCTCCTTAAAAGTGTGAGAGTTACAACAGAGGAATGGATACAAAAAATTTGGTACATTTACACAATGGAGAACTACTCAGCTATTAGAAACAATGAATATATGAAATTCCTAGGCAAATGGATGGAGCTGGAGGATTTCATCCTGAGTGAGGAAACCCAATCACAAAAGAACTCACATAATATGTACTCACTGATATGTGGATACTAGCCCAGAAGCCTAGACTACCCAGGATACAACTTACTAAACACATGAATCTCAAGAAGAATGAAGTTCAAAATGTGGTCTCAGTGCCCCTTCCTAGAATCAAGAACAAAGCACACACTGAAGGAGTTACAGAGATCATGTGGGAAGCTGAATCAAAAGGATGGACCAACCAGTGACGGCGGCTGCCAGGGATCCCTCCCATAATCAGCCACCAAAATAAACATTATAGCATATGCCAGCAAGATAATGCTGAAAGGGACCTGATATAGCTGTCTTGTGGGAGGCTATACCAGTGCCTGGTAAACACAGAAGTGGAAGCTCACAGTTAGCTATTAGTTGGAACACAGGACTCCCAAGGTAGGAGCTAGAGAAAGTACCCAAGGAGCGGAAGGGGTCTTCAACCCTCTAGGTAGAAGAATAACATGAACTAACTAGTTCCCCCTGTGCTCATGTCTCTAGCTGCATATATGGAAGAAGATGGCCTAGTTGGCCATCACTGGGAGGAGAGGCCCCTTGGTCATACAGACTCTATATGCCCCAGAACAGGGGAATGCCAGGGCCATTACGTGGGAGGGTGTGGGTAGGGGAGCAGGGCGGGGACGCGGGAGGGTAAGGGAAAATTTCTGGATAACATGTGAAATGTAAATGAAGAAAATATCTAATAAAGAGAAAAAAATTAATTAAAATAAAAAAAGTGTGAGAGTTAGTAATCTATATCAGATGGTTATTCAAACTTCTAGAACAGAGTTTATTTGAATCATTGAGCAACTAACACGAATATTGTTTACACTCAAAAGATATGTGAATGTGGAAATATTTTTTATGATCTTTATTCATTTGCAGAAATTTGTTCATCAAATCTATTAGAATGAAAAACTATTATATATGTAAATAACCTAACTAAGGTGAATTTCATTCATATCTTGATCAATGCAAACAATCATGAATTATGTTATGAATATATCTTAATTACTGCATTACATCCTATTTATTTAGTAAATTCTGTCATTTTTTGTAGATTATCAATGCATTGCCTATTCTTATTGATTATTGTCCAGGAATTCATAACAAATTTTTTAAAAATTATAAATATATTAAGAACTATCTTTTGGAAAAAATAAAAGAACATGAAGAATCATTGGATGTTACAAATCCTCGGGACTTCATTGATTACTTCCTAATTCAAAGACATCAGGTAAAGAGTTAATACATAATTGTAAAATATCTAATTTGTCATGGATTGTAGAGTTCATTGGATACTTCCTGATTTACAAATGATGTTTTAAATCATGCAAGTATTGTTTTTTTAAAAATATTTTTATTACATGCGTGGATATGGCTGAGAGAAATAGAGTGATTTTGTGTGTGTTTTTTAATTTTAATTTATTATTTAATTACTTTTTTACCCTCCATATTTTATTCTCTGCCCTGGCCATCCTCCAATTGTTCTTCATCCCTACCCCACTGTCTCCACGAAGATATCAACACCCCCACCCCACCATACTTCTAAACTCCCGAGGGAATCCAGTCTTTTGAGGGTTAGGTGCATCTTCTCTGACGCAATCAAGACCAGGCTATTCTCTACTGTATATTTGTTAGGGTCCTCATATCAACAGGTGAATGCTGCCTGGTTGGTGGTCTAGTGTCTTAGAGATCTCAGGAGTCCAGGCCAATTGAGACTGCTGGTCCTCCTACAGGGTCATGCTCTTCCTCTGCTTCTTCCAGCTTTTCCCTAATTCAACCACAAGGGTCAGCAGCTTATGTCCATTGGTTGGGTGCAAATATCTGCATCTGACTCTTTTTGCTGCTCCTTAGATCGTTCAGAGGACAGTCATGATAGTTCCCTTTTTGTGAGCTCTCCATAGCCTCAGTAATAGTGTCCGGCCTTAGGACCTCCCCTTGAGCTGGATCCTACTTTGGGCCTGTTACTGGAACTTGATTTCCTCAGACTCCTCTCCATTTTAATCCCTGCAGTTTTTCCAAACAGGAACAATTATGGGTCCGAGTTTTTGCCTGTGGGATAGCAACCCCCTCCCTCTCTTAATGCCCTATCTTTCTGCTGGAGGTGGGCGCTACAATTTCCCTATCCCTATGGTAGGGCATTTTATCTAAGGTCCCTTCCTTTCCTTCCTGAGATTCCCTCACCTCCCAGGTCTCTGCTATAGAGTAAATTTGTTAATTTGAGCACACTGCCCTATTTTTGAATCAAAAAAAAAACTTAGAATAATCAAGCAGAATAAAATAATAAGACAAATGACAGATCAAATGAAACAAATTCCAAATTGGTTATACATCATAACTAATTCTGTATTAAAAAATATATTTTCAGCATCATTATCTATTGTGTGGATAAATTTTATATCCTATGTAATTAAAACTATATGGACCTATTACCAACAATAAACCCTATAGAGTTTTTTTATACTTTTTATTTAATTTTTAATTTTTACACTCCATATTCCATTCCCTAAGCCCTGAATCCACCCTCCAGCTACTTGACATCCCAACACCTCCTCTGTAACCCCTATCTCCACATGAATGCCCTAATGCCCCACCCCACCTCACCTATCAACTCCCTGGGGTCTCCAGTCTCTTGAGGGTTGGGTGCATCATCTTTGAATGAACACAGACCCAGCAATTGTCTACTCTACCTGTGTTGGGGGCCTCATATATGGTGGTATATGTTGTCTGTTTGGTGATCCAGTGTTTGAAAGATCTCAGGGGTCCAATTTATTCGAGACTGCTGGTCCTCCTCCAAGATTACCCTTCTCAGCTCCTTTCAGTCTTCCCTAATTAAACAACAGGGGTCAGCTGCTTTTGTTTATAGGTTGGGTGTAAATATCTGCATCTGACTCTTTCGGCTGTTGTTGGGTCTTTTGGAGGGCAGGCATGATAGATCCCTTTTTGTGAACACCCCATAGCTTCAGTAATAGTGTGAGGCCTTGTGGCCTCCATTGAGCTGAACCCTATAGAGTCTTTAAATGGATGATTGTGCTGTACTATTGGAAAAAGTAGATGGATGAAAGCTCTAAGAATAATTTTTGATGAATTTGCCCTAGTGGGGTTAAAGATAGATATCTATAGGCCATCCTGTCAAGATTAACTAATGGCACTATGTAATTTAGGAAAAATACAGTTTTTCCCACAATTTCTTTTTTTTTCTCTTTATTAGATATTTTCTTCATTTACATTTCACCTGTTATCCAGAAATTTTCCCTTACCCTCCCGCGTCCCCGCCCTGCTCCCCTACCCAACCCCTCCCACGTAATGGCCCTGGCATTCCCCTGTACTGGGGCATATAGAGTCTGTATGACCAAGGGGCCTCTCCTCCCAATGATAGCCAACTAGGCCATCTTCTTCCATATATGCAGCTAGAGACATGAGCACAGGGGAAACTAGTTAGTTCATGTTATTCTTCCACCTAGAGGGTTGAAGAACCCTTCCGCTCCTTGGATACTTTCTCTAGCTCCTACCTTAGGAGTCCTGTGTTCCAACTAATATCTGACTGTGAGCATCCACTTCTGTGTTTACCAGGCACTGGTATAGCCTCCCACAAGACAGCTATATCAGGACCCTTTCAGCATTATCTTGCTGGCATATGCTATAATGTTTATTTTGGTGGCTGATTATGGGAAGGATCCCTGGCAGCCGCCGTCACTGGTTGGTCCATCCTTTTGATTCAGCTTCCCACGTGATCTCTGTAACTTCTTCAGTGTGTGCTTTGTTCTTAATTCTAGGAAGGGGCACAAAGACCACATTTTGAACTTCATTCTTCTTGAGATTCATGTGTTTAGTAAGTTGTATCTTGGGTAGTCTAGGCTTCTGGGCTACTATCCACATATCAATGAGTACATGTTATGTGAGATCTTTTGTGATTGGGTTACCTCACTCAGGATGTCACCCTCCAGATCCATCCATTTGCCTAGGAATTTCATATATTCATTGTTTCTAATAGCTGAGTAGTACTCCATTGTGTAAATGTACCAAATTTTTTGTATCCATTCCTCTGTTGAGGGACATCTGGGTTCTTTCCAGCTTCTGGCTATTATGAATAAGGCTGCTAT
>LR751698.1:111389-137667 GCA_902729485.2 Mus minutoides
TATAGAATCTTCTGTGCCTGAGATTCTCTCTTCCATCTCTTGCATTCTGTTGCTGATGCTCATATCTATGGTTCCTGATTTTTTTCCTATGGTTTCTATCTCCAGGGTTATCTCCTTTTGGTTTTTCTTAATTGTTTCTACTTCCATTTTTAGGTCCTGGATGGTTTTGTTCCATTCCATCACCTGTTTGGTATTGTTTCCTGTAACTCTCGACGTATTTCTTCTTTAAATGCTTCTAGTTGTTTATCTGTTTTCCTGTACCTCTCTTACTTTTTCCTTGTTAAATGCTTCCACTTGTTTATCTGCGTTTTCCTGTATTTCCTTCTTGTAGTCCTCCATCATCATCATGACAAGTGACTTTATATCCATGTCCTGTTTTTCTGGTGTGCTGTTGTATCTAGTACTTCATGGGGTGGGTGAGTTTGGATCTGGTGATGCCAAGTACCCTTGGTTTCTGTTGCTTCTGTTCTTACGCTTACCTCCTGCCATCTCTAACCAAGGAGACCTGTGGTCCCATGACAGGCTGTGGTGTCCCGCGGAGAGTGCGCAGAGCCCGCGCCCGAGCCCTGGGGTTGGTGCGGGCGCACAGGACCAGACTGGAAGGGGAAGGGAGAGTCCGTCCTGGGCCGGGCCTCTAACTCTGTCCTGGCTGGTGACTCAGATCGAACGGGATTGGACAGGAACAGATGCTGAGTTCAGCTGTTCACCTGTGGTCCCAAAACAGGCTGGGGGGTCCCGCGGAGAGTGCACAGAACCCGCGCCCCAGCCCTGGGGTTGGTGCGGGCGCACAGGACCAGACCGGAAGGGGAAGGGAGAGTCCGTCCTGGGGCGGGCCTCTAACTCTGTCCTGGCTGGTGACTCAGGTAGCACGTGATTGGGCAGGAACAGATGCTGTGTTCAGCTGCTCACCTGTGGTCCCAAGACAGGCTGGGGGGGTCCCACGGAGAGTGCGCAGAGCCCGCGCCCGAGCCCTGGGCTGGTGCAGGAGCACAGGACCAGACTGAAAGGCCCACAATTTCTTTAACGCTCTGAATTTACAAAACAATTGATCACATCCAGGTTTGCTGTTAGCTGTCAATTCCGGTACAGTGTTACAGTTCTCCATTAATGAAACTTTTTAAACACTATTGAAAAATCCAGCACTGTGTGTCCCTTGAGTCTGCTATATGTTTTTCAAGACTGCTTGACCAATCTGCATCCTTTAAACTTCCATATGAATCTTAAGATAGGTTGTCAATTTCTGTAAGGAGGTCAGTGAGTATTCATTCATACATACAGAGATTGCCTTTGTATGTTGATATTTATTCAGTTATTATTATTATTACTATTATTATTGTCCAGTCATCCCTTCTAGGTCTGCCCTCTGACTGTTCAACACATACCTTTTCCCCTGTCTCTAATAGGATCTTCCTATCCTGAACCCACCACCCAACTTGAACATCCCACTCCTTGGGGCCTCAGCTTCTGGATGCTTAGATGCATCTTCTCTCACTGAGGCCAGACCAGGTAGTTCTCTGCTGTATATGTCTCAGGGGCCTCAGATCAGCTAGCGTATGCTGCATTGTTGTGGCCAGTGTCTGAGAGATCTCGGGGATCCAGGTTAGTTGACACTGTTCGACTTCCTATGAGGTTGCCCTCCTCCTCAGTCAGCTTCTTCCACCATTTCCCTAATTCAACTACAAGGGTCCCCAATTTCAGTCCATTGTTTGGATGTAAGTATGTGTCTCTGTCTAGGTCAGGTGCTTGTCGGGTTTCTAAATGGGCAGCCATGCAAGGCTCCTGTCTATAAATACACCA
This sequence comes from Mus minutoides, assembly GCA_902729485.2. NCBI lineage: Eukaryota > Metazoa > Chordata > Mammalia > Rodentia > Muridae > Mus > Mus minutoides. The sequence goes on from LR751698.1 coordinate 113,187, forward strand.
TATCATAAGCAATAGTGTCAGGGCTTGTAGCACCACTTTGACATGGATCCCAATTTATGCCTACCACTGGACTTCCTTTCCCTCATGTTCTTCTCCATTTTTTGTCTGTAGAGTTCTTTTAGAAATGAACAATACTGGGTCCCATATTTTGGCTGTGGGAAGGCTACACTTTATCTCCACTTGATATCCTGTCTTTCTACTGGAGGTAGATACTAAAAGTTCCTTCTTCTCACTGCAAGGCCTTTCATCTAGGGTTCTGCCCTTTGAGTACTGAGAGTCTCTCACCTCCCAAGTCTTTGGTACATACTAGAGGATTCCTTACCTCTTACCTCCTGAGGTTGCTGGCTCTCAGGGCTCCTGTCTTGCTTCCCACCTGAATACATGATCATGTTCCCCCTTTCCTGTTTCTGTGCCCTCTCCCACCCAGGTCCCTTCCACCTTCTGCCCTCTCCCAACCCCTGTGATTGCTTTCTTCTCTCTACTATGAGGTATTGAGGTAACCTCACTTGGGCCCTTTGGCTTGTTAACCTTCTTGAGTTCTGAGAATGCTATCCTGGATCTTCTGTACTTTTTTGGTTAATATCCACTTATTAGAGAGTGCATGCCATGCATGTCCTTTTGGGTCTGAGTTACCTCACTCAGGATGATATATTTTCATTCCATCCATTTGCCCGACAGAAGCTTTCAAATTTCTTGAGGTCCCATGTATTAATTCTTGATCATAGAACATGAGTCATTGGAGTTCTGTTTAGGAAATTTCCCCCTGTACCAATGAGTTCAAGGCTCTTTCACACTTTCTCTTCCAATAGATTCAGTGTATCTGTTTTTATGTTGATGGTCTTGATCTACTTGGACTTGAGCTTTGTACAAGGTACCATATATGGGTCTATTTTCTTTTCTTTTTTTTTTTTCATACAGACAGCCAGTTAGAAAAGCACCATTTATTGAAGATGCTTTCTTTTTTTCCATTGTCTATTTTTGGCATCTTTGTCAAAGATCAAGTGTTGGGGTCCACTGCCCGCAGTGGACTGGGTTCCTGGAGGATTGGCCCGAAGCCAAAATGAAACTAAGGGAGTGGGGGAAGAAAGAAGAACTCCAAGGCTACATGGTTGCTTCTGCTTAGAATGACTCTTTAATGGTGGTCAAGCATTTGAGGATAAAAGAAGGGAAGTCCCCACCCACAGTCTTCTGTGCAGGCGTTCTGGAGTTTGGCGGGAACCCTGAAGTATTGTGACATCTCACAGGTTGCGCAGGTGGGCATGTCATAGGTGGGCCACTGGTAAGCTGGGCAGAGCCGGGGGACCTGGGAGACATACAGAACCTGGCTGCTGGGGTCAGGGGAGGGGCGGGCTATCTCTTTGCCTAATTACCAAAACAACAGGTGCCATTGGGTGCAGCTTACTCAAGGCTTCGGTCTTAGCACCAACTATGTTGGTGGAGAAGGGACACCACATTTCCTCCCTTCTTTTAATATAAAAAGCGGGACTGAGGCACAATTATTATTTTGTGCTATTTAAGTCCTACATATGGGAAACCTGCTTTCTGGCTGCGTCCTGTCTTAGGAATTCTCAGAATTTCTCTGCTACCCAGCTTGTGTGTAGCTAGTTTGTGAGCTTCATAACACAAACCTGGCTCTTGTGGCAAAATATTGATAAGCCATGGCCTTTTGGCGCGCATCTCTGCCTTAGCGCTTGGGATAGATAAAGTATTTCTGGGTGCCCGTCATCAGACTTCAACCCTCTCAGCATATTTAGTTTCCCAAAATGGACCAAAAGCCAAAATTATGATTTTTCTTATGTGCGCTCACATCTCAGCGACCCTGGCAGCCTTGTCTGTAACAAGGTCTCTCAGTTCCTGACCGTCACTGCTGTTGTCCTGCTTAGGACCTGCAGAGGGAGGTACAAGCCTGTGGAAACAGAAAGCTGAGAACAGTTGAATCACAATAAGATTGAGAACCTCTTTTGGAGGAGCTTGGAACTAGCAAGGCTCAGGCTTAGGAAGAAGGGGAAGTTTCTATTCAGTTGTAAATTAACAACCACGGAGCCCAGGCTCTGACCTTCAGGTGTGGAAGAGGTGGTTTGAAGAGTCAGCACTAAGGCTGCTTCTTTATAGACAAGATTTAAGTTCCAAGTTAACCTTAATGGCTGAAAAATCCTTTAAAACGATCTTAATAGAATTTTATATAGGAATAGTTCTTAGACAAGTTTAAGATTGTAAGACTAACTGGTCACATTGAAGGACACTGAAAAATCATGATAACTCCTTCTTATTAGCAAGATTTTAAAGTTAAGTTCCAAATTCTCTCATGTACTATGTCCCATAAAGTTAAAGACATATAAAGTAAGGCAGCTGAGCCTTTCTCAACTGGGACCAGTTAAAAGTTAAAAGTATATGCCCCATTTGATCTTCTTGAAGTAGCAATCAGGGCAGTAAAGAACTTACGTGTCAGCAGCTGTTGAATGAATCCTTCTTGTCATTTTCTGCAGTATGCTGTGGAGAAAAACCTAGACTCTCTCTATATATAGATTCTTAAAGAGTCTTTGGACCCTGTTCATTAATACTCTAATGTGTCTAGCCATTATACCATGGCTTAAGTAAATAATTAATGCCAATCCACCACAGACTGATCTTTAATAACAGTCTGCAAAAGGGGGGGGATAGCTCTCTGCCCCTGTTTCTTAAAATTAATATTTTAATAGCCAAAATTGTTTATCTTAGAGAACTATTAAAATTCTCTGTCATATGGACAACATTAAATTGTTTCACATGGCTCACTATTTAAGTCAGCTCTAGCATTCATATAAATCTGAATGCCAAACACCAAAAAAAAATTTTAACATGGGCAATAACACCTTGAGTTGTTTCTCTTAAGGAGTAATCATAACTGGAATGCTTGTAAGGTTTCAAATGGGATATGTGTATCTTATTTATCTTATTAATTAGCAATAAAAGTATCCAAATGTAGCACTTGATTAAGTAAACGTCCTCAAGAATCGTTATCATTATCTGGAAACAAGTAAAAGCTGAGGACACTAAGAATAACTCTTTGAAATTTGACCTATATTTTTGTAAAAATATTGAAACATTATCTTAAGCCATCACCATTTGGATGATGTAAAAAAATGAATCCATATAGCCAATCATTTCTGTAAAACTTCTACAATCCACCTGGGAGTATGAATTTAGCACTGCATTGCTTTAGAGGTTATGTCCAGGCAATCTAGAGCAATTTTTAAAATATTTAAACATAGTCCTTTTAACAGAATGGCATTTATTCCCCTGAATAGTACATTCTTAGACAATTGTGAACTAGAAAATTAATATCTGAAGGTCAAACAATTTTAGCAATTGTCAGTTCTGAGATATACCTATATTGACTTAATATACAACTTGATAAAATTTTAACCTTATAAAACACCATCTGTAGCACGCAATTTAATTATCTGTGCTGAGATAGGAACCTCAAAAGTATGTTTCAAATTTCAAATACCCTTTATCCCATAAAGGGGCTGTTTTTAAATACAAAAAAATGCATGCATGAAGATCTAGAAGGTAAGGGCATGCACAAAACAACCTTTTAATTTATCCTTAGAAAAATGATTTAAAACTTTATTCAAAATGATAGAAATTAATAGGCCGAATATCAATATTCCATAGTAACCAAATTTATTGCCGTTTAGAATGAGAAGCTAACACTTTGTCGGGTTTTTAAGACACAAAATTAATTTTCTAAAATCTAAGGATTTACTTTATAATTCTTAAATAGTACCACAGTAGCCCTTAAAATTTGAGGTAAAGAATGATTTCACATTCAATAGTCATGATTAAAAAGAATAGCTAGTATTAATATTCATGATTTATAATTAATATCAATCAAAAAGGCCTTTTAAAATTTCTGTAATGTCTTTCATATTTACCAATTAGCTTGTGTCTTTTTTAGATAATACCCAACAAAGGTTTGAGTCTTTTAATGACTCTTGATTAGGCTTTTTGCCAAGTTTCTTAAAGCTGCTGGAAATAAGAATTTTTGAAGTGAATCACCCTTTTCCTTTTCAGACTTTCTGTACCACGACATTACCAGCATAATTAAACCCTAGCTATTGTCTTTAAAAACTTTCTTAAGGAACAGGGACTTAAACCCTGTATTTTCAATTTTAAAAGTCTGAGGCTCTAATGACTGAGCTAACCAGGATGTAATTTGGAGCCTTATCCATTAGCCTTAAAGCTCTATGCATAAGCGCAAAGTTTTTGAACAAGACTGTCCTTAAACATAATGTGAGGCTATCAGCCACACCTAAAATCAAAAACCTTTTCTGGTTCATTAGAACTCGTTCAAATCTGCAAGGGTGTAAAGGAAAAACAAACCTTTTAATCAGTAATAACCCTTTTAAAAATTAAGCAATCCAGCCTGGAATGTTCCTTTAAATCTTATATAACTCTTAAGTCTAAACTTTAATCTTAATTGCCTTTGGGTCCTTCTGAAAAGGAACATGTGGTTTTAGCTGCTGGGAGGAATCTGCCCTGAAGGCAGGGAGAGTACAGGGAGGGGGTGAGGTGAGGTCTGTGGAACAAAGAAACTTCAGGAGGCTTGAATGGAAGCCAATTTAAGGCAATTTCAATTGCTCCTGCAATGATTCCAATTAACAATCTACTGGTGAATTAAAAATCTTAAATTTCTAATCTAACTGTAGGCCGCTGGCAAATGAAACACTGGTGGACCCTTTAACCACTACCTTGAGTTTTTGTTTAGTTTAGATCCTATTTCCAAAGGTCTACCCTTTAGGATAAAAATCCCATAAAACATTGTATCAATTAAACAAATTTCTGAGACCCTTTCCGGTCTTGTTCATATCATGTGCTTGAAACGACCTAAGCATTAGTTAAACATTATTAAATACCATGGTGGCTTAGCTTTCTGCACTGCTCCAATGCCACGTGCTGCTGTTTAAGACTGCTCGAAGCCTGGGCAGATATTTTAAAGTTAACCTTTTCAAAACCTTTGTTACATCCTTTGATCATACCCATTAATTGTAAGCCTTTATCTTATGACTAATACCCATAGCATGTATTTTTACCTTTAAGACTGGTCAGGAATCTGAATCACGTGGTGAAACTTGTCTCATAAAACTGACAATTCCAACCATTTCTAGCCACAATTTCAAGATAAACAACACTTTGCCAATTCTTAGACCCAATTGCAGCGAATCTTCTAGGAAAATTCCTCCAGGAAGAAACACTCTTAGCCTCCCATCCCCAGGGCTAAGAAGTTAACAATCTATATTACCGCACCTTCCTCCAGGCAAGGCCCAAGACCACGTGGCCTTGCTAGATCCTGGGCAAACCTGCCTGCCTTTCTTTAGCCTCTATGGAGGCTCACACTAAAATTAAGAAGACAGAGACCAAAAGACATGCTTTTTGTAACCATTTTTCTTTTTTCGACACAAAACACAAAACAGCCAATCATCCAGACAACAGAACACAAAACATGAATAGACAGACAAACGGTACTGTGCACATAAAGGCAGTAAGTAGAAAAACTTCTCTGAGTTCCAGAGAGAAAGATCACCCAGGCGTCCCCAGGGAACTTTTGAAAAATTCAATTTCCCTTTTTCCTGTATCTTGCTCTTGACCTGTGCTGCATCCATTCTTTGGATTTAATTACCTTAGTTCCCCTATGAATTAATAGACCGATTCTGATCATTTACTATGTAGTCCTTTGACTGTAGGCGGATGCCTTTGAATTCTTAGCTTTCACATTCGCTTTTGAAAAACTTTTCTGGGAGACGTCTCATTAGAGCTTCCTCCAGCTCTGCCTGCAGCTCTACCTGCATGTTAACTAAGGTCTGTGAGGTGTTCTTTTCAATTGTATCCTAATCGAGTTGGGCATTTCTCAATGCTTCAATAACTCCCAATTCTCTGTGTCTCGGCTTCTTTCTTGTTTGAACCATGGGGAGTAGACGCCTTATCTTATCTGAAAGACCTTTTTAGCATCTGCTTGTCTAACCCGTTTCTTTCCCTGAAATGAGCCTCTGAAGGCTTTGGACCATTGCTGGTCAAGAATTACTTAGTTTCATATTCGCTGGCTGATCCTAAGCGAGTTCAACATTGGGTCAGTGTGGAACTCGACTTAGTCGTAGGCACTGGCCACTAATTGCACCTTTCTTTGAACTAGCGCCCTGAATTGGGTGCACTTACGTCGCTATATCCCGTGCTGTGTACGAATATCCTACATCTGTTTTCCTGCGGAGCTCCACGCATGAGCCAGCTCGCTCTCTGGGGTGTTCCATCTTCGTCCATGCCCAACGTTGGTGGCCAGAAATGTTGGGGTCCACTGCCCGCAGTGGATGGGGTTACTGGAGGATTGGCCCGAAGCTGAAATGAAACTAAGGGAGTGGGGGGAGAAAGAAGATCTCCAAGGCTACATGGTTGCTTCTGCTTAGAACGACTCTTTAATGGTGGTCAAGCATTTGGGGATAAAGGAAGGGAAGGCCCCACCCCCAGTCTTCTGCACAGGCGTTCTGGAGTTTGGCAGGAACCCTGAAGTATCGTGACGTCTTGCAGGTTGCGCAGGTGGGCTGGTCGTAGGTGGGCTGCTGGTAAGCTGGGCGGAGCTGGGAGACCTGGGAGACATACAGAACCTGGCTGCCGCGGGTGGGGGTGAGCCTGGCTATTTCTTAGCCTAATTAACAAAACAACAGGTGCCATTGGGTGCGGCTTACTCAAGGCTTAGGTCTTAGCACCAACTATGTGGAGAAGGGACACCACAATCAAGTGCCTGTGTTGTTTTATTTCTGGGTCTTCAATTATTATTTTTTAACTGTCAAAAATTTTCAATAATAATAATAATACTAGAAAAAGACTTCTGTTTCTTCAGATGAAGAGATGAGATGAAGGCTGTATGTTGCAGGAAATATTAAAATGAGTGGCAAGTTCCTTTGATATACTCACCTACTCTCTGCCCTGACAGCAGTCTCTCTGTCTTTGTCTTTAAACTAGCCTAGTAGCCACTGATCTTGAGGGTTTCCCAACTCTGGTTCATTTGTCTCAGTGCCACCTTTAACTTCTCAGCCATAAACCCCTGTAGTTGCTGGTCCCACATTCCAGTAATTCAGTAAAACAAAACTATAGAAGCTTATAATTAGTCAGGTTACTATATCAATAAATTCTCAATACACAAGATGGCCATGCAATAAATTTAGGGCCAGTTGATAATGGTATAAGCTGCCATCCTATATTAGACAAGTTACCCCAATATTCTATCCCTATACAGTAGTATATCTAATTGTGGCCATTTAAAAGAATGTGGAATCTGAATCATCCTGTTTGTCCTCCATCATGCTTCCCTTTTACTTCTCCTGTGTCACTCACTGTCTTTGCAACTCTTAGCTCTACCTTAGTTTTCCCTCCCCAATCACAGGCCTCCTGCTGCCCTAATTTATTTTCACATTTTGTTTCAAAACCAATTTTTATTAGATATTTTTTTTCATTTACATTTCATATGCTATCCTCAAAGTCCCCTATAGCCTCCCCTGACCCTGTTTCCCAACCTATCCACTCCTGCTTCCTGGCCCTGACATTCTACTGTACTGAGGCATATAATCATCACAATACCAAGGGCCTCTCCTCCTAATGATGGATGACTAGGCCATCTTCTGCTACATATGCAGGTAGAGACATGAGCTCTGGGGGTACTGGTTAGTTCGTATTGTTGTTCCTCCTATAGGGTTGCATACCCCTTCCGCTCCTTGAGTACTGTCTCTAGCTCTTCCATTGGGGATCCTGTGTCTTCAGTTCTATTGCACTGATCAACATCTCTGTCTCTCTGCAAATACCATGCAGTTTTTATCACTATTGCTCTGTAGTGTAGCTTGAGGTCAGGGATGGTGATTCCCACAGCAGTTCTTTTATTGTTAAGGATTGTTTTTGCTTTTTCTTTTTTTTTTTTTTTTTGCCTTTCCAGATGAATTTAAGAATTACTCTTTCCATGTCTTTGAAGAATTTTGTTGGAAGTTTTATGGTGATTGTGTTGAATATGTAGATTGCTTTAGGTAGGATGGCCATTTTAATATGTTATTTCTTCCAATCCACAAATATGGGAGATTTGTACATATTCTGAGGCATTTTGCGGTTTCTTTATTGAGCAACTTGAAATTGTTATCATACAGATTTTTCACTTGTTTCATTAGATTTACTCCAAAGTACTTTTTTATTATTTGTAACAATTGTATTGTAAAGGGTTTTGTTTCTCTAATTTTTTTCTCCACCCATATATCATTTTTACAGAAGAAGGCTAATGATTTATTTTAGTTAATTTTATGTCCAGCCACTTTGCTGAAGTTGTCTATCAGCAGTAGAAGTTCCCTGCTGGAATTTTTTGCATCACTTAAGTACACTATCATATAATCTTTAAGTTCTGATATCTTTATTTCTTTATTTCCACTTGTTCCAATTTTTGTTGTCTACTTGTTCTGGCTAGAACTTTGAATACTATATTTAATAGATAGTGAGAGAATGTGCAACCTGTCTAGTGCCTAATTTTTGGGATTGCTTCAAGTTTAGTAGAAATGATTCAAATGCTCTCCATTTAGTTTGATGTTGGCTGTTGGTTTGCTGTTTAATACTTTTATTATGTTTAGGTATGGGCATTGAATTCCTGATCTGTCCAAGGACTTCAATGTGGGATAGTTTGAATAGTGTTGTTATTAGGTCTTCTTTGAAGTTCTGATAGAATTCTCCACTCAAACTGTCTGCTCCTGGGCTCTTTGAGGTTGTGAGACTTTTAATGACTTCTTCTATTTCTTTAGGGTTTATGGGAGGGTTTAGATGGTTCAACTGATCGTGATTAAACTTTGGTCCTTGGTATTTGCCTAGAAAATTATCCATTTCATCAAAAATTTTCAGTGTTGTTGAGTATAAGCTTCTGTAGTAGGATATGATGAGTATTTGGATTTTTTTAGTTTGTGATCTTATGTCTTTTTTTTATTTTGATATTGTTAATTTGGATATGGTCTTTGTACCCTTTAGTAAGTCATGCTAAGGATTTATCGTTCTTGTTGATTTTCTCAACAACTAGCTCCTGGTTTTGTTGCTTCTTTGTATACTTCTGTTGTTTCTACTTGGCTGATTTCAGTCCTGAATTTGATTATTTCTTGCTGTCTACTAACTTGGGTGTATTTCCTTCTTTTGATCTAGAGTGTTCAGATGTGCTCTTAAGTTGCTAGCCTATGCCCTCTCCAATTTCTTTATGGATGTACTCAGAGCTATCAATTTTCCTCTTAGCACTGCTTTAGTTGTGTCCCATAATTTTGGATATACTGTGCCTTCATTTTCATTAAATTCTAAAAAGCTTTTAATTCTTTCTTTATTTCTTCCCTAACCAAGTTTTCTTTCAGTAGAGATTTATTCAACTTCCACACGTGTGTGGGTTTTCTGTTGTTTGTTGTTATTGAAGTCCAGACTTATTCCATGGTGATTTGATAATGTGCATGGGGTTATTTCAAACTTCGTGTACTGGTTGAAGCTCATTTTGTGTCTAATTCTATGGCCAATTTTGGAGAAGGTACCATGCGTTGCTGAGAAGAACTTATATTATTTTGTTTTAGTGTGAAATGTTCTATAGATATCTGTTAAATAAAGATAGCTCTTCACTTCTCTTAGTTACACTGTATCTTCTCTTAGTTTCTGTTTCCATGTTCTGTTTATTTGTGAGAGGGCGAGTTGATGTCTCCCATTATCATGGTGAGGTTCAATGTGTGCCTTGAGCTTTAGTAGTGTTTCTTTTACAAATATAGGGGTCCCTGTAATTGGGGCATAGACGTTCAGAATTGAGAGTTCATCCTGGTAGATTTTTTCTTTAAGATATATGAAGCGTTCTTTTTTATCTTTTGTTTATAACTTTGGTTGATACTCAATTTTACTTGAAATTAGATGAGTACTGTTCCATTGTGTACACAGTTTCTGTATCCTTCCCTCTGTTGAGGCACATCGGGGTTTTTTCCATCTTATGAATATGATAATTAACATTGCTATGAATATAGTGGAGCATGTGTTGTTTCTATATGTTGGAGAATCTTTCTGGTATATGCCCAGGAGTGTTATAGCTGGGTCCTCCGTTAGAACTATGTTCAATTTTAAGAGGAACCACCAGTATTATTTCAAGAGTGGTTGCACCAGCTTGTAATCCCACCAATAATAGGTAAGTGTTCCTCATTCTCGACATCGTCACCAGCATCTGCTGTCATCTCAGTTTTTGATTTTAGACATTCTGACTGGTACAAGGTGTAATCTCAGGGTTGCTTTGATTTGCATTTCCCTGATGACTAAGGGTTTTGAATATTTCTCTAAGTGCTTCTATATTATTTGAGATTCCATAGTTGACAATTTTTTGTTTAGCTTTGTACTCCACTTTAATAGGGTTATTTGGTACTCTGGCATATAACTTCTTGTGCTCTTTGTATAATTTGTATGTTAGTCCTCTATTAGATGTAGGGTTGGTTCCCAATCTGTGGATTCTTGTTTTTTCCTATTGTAAGTGTCTTCACCTTACAAAAGATTTTTAATATTATGAGTTCCCATGTGTCAATTCTTGATCTTAGGACAAGCCATTGGTGTTCTGGTCAAGAAAATTTCCCCCGTACCAATGTGTTTGAGGTTCTTTCCCACTTTCTCTTCTATTAGATTCAGCATATCTGGTTTTATGAGGAGATCCTTGATCCACATTGACTTAGCTTTGCATATGGAGATAAGAACAGGTCTATTTGCATTCTTCTACATGCTTACCACCAGTTGAACCAGCACCATTTGTTAAAAATGCTGTCTCTTTCCTGGGATAGTTTTAGATCCTTTGTCAATGATCAAGTTACCATAGGTTTGTGGGTTCATTTTTGGGTCTTCAAATCTATTTCATTCATCTACCTTTCTGTCTGTGTACCAATACCATTGCATTTTTATCACTATTGTTCTGTTGTTTAGCTTGATGGTGATTCCCTCATAAGTTCTTTTATTGTTGAGAATATATACTGAGATTTTTGTTGTTCCAGATAAAGTTGTGAATTGTTCTTTCTTTCTCTGTGAAGAATTGAGTTCAAGTTTTGATAGGGATGGCATTGAATCTGTAGATGGCTTTTGATAAGATGGCCATTTTTACTATTTTAATTCTGCTGATCCATTAGCATGGGAGTTCTTTCACTCATCTGAGGTCTTCTTCCATTTCTTTCTTTAAAGACTTGAATTTTAGTCATACAGAGTAAACACACAGTAAGTGAAAACTTTCTTGGCCTGAGTCACAACAAGACATTTCATAGTATTCTGACTATTGTAAAGGATGTCTTTTCTGTATTTCTTTCTCATTCGGTTTATCTTTGAGTAGAGGAAAGATACGTATCTAGCCTCTGTGCTGAAGTGGATTATCAGCTGTAGGAATTTTCTTGTGGTATTTTTGGGTCACTTAAATATGCTATCATATTATCTTCAAATAGTGAAATCTTGCCTTCCTCCTTTCCAATTTGTAACCCTTTGTCCTCCTTCTGTTCTCTAAGGGCTCTGGCTAGAAAATCAAGTACTATATTGAATAGATAGAGTAAGAGTGGACAGCCTTGTCTTGTCCTTGATTTTAGTGGAATTTCTTTAAGTTTCTCTTCTTTTATTTCGATGTTGTGTGTTGGCTTGCCATATATAGCACTTATATTTAAGTATGGGCATTGAATTCCTATTCTCTGCAATACTTTTAGCATAAAGGTTTGTTTTTCTTGTCAAAGGATTTTTCAGCATCTAATAAGAAGATTATGTGCTTTTTCCCTTGAGTTTGTTTATATAGTAGATTATGTTAATGGATTTTCATATATCAAACCATCCCTGCATCACTAGGATGATGCCTAATTTTGTTAGAACATAAAGCAGGAAAAAATTTTTTTCTTTTTTTTATTAGATATTTTCTTAATTTACATTTCAAATGCTATTCCGAAAGTCCCCTCCCCACTGCCCCTTCCATTCTCTCCTGCCCATCCACTCCCACTTCTTTGCCCTGGCGTTCCCCTGTATTGGGGCATATAAAAATTGCAGTACCAAGGGGCCTCTCCTCCAAATGATGGCTGACAAGGCCATCTTCTGTTACATATGATGCTAGGGACACGAGTTCTGGGGGTTCTGTTTAGTTCATATTGTTGTTCTTCTTCTAGGGTTGCAGACCCATTCAGCTCCTGGTGTTCTACCTCTAGCTTCTCCAATGTGGGCCCCGTGCTCCCTCTTATGGATGACTGTGAACATCTACTTCTGTGGGGTTCAGCTATATCAGGGACCCTTCAGTAAACACTTGCTGTCCTATGCAATAGTGTCTGAGTTTAGTGACTGATTATGGGATGGATCCCCGGTGGGTTAGTCTCTGTATGGTCCATCCTTTCATCTTAGCTCTAAACTTTGTCTCTGTACCTCCTTTCATGGGTATTTTGTTTCCTATTCAAAGGAGGAATGAAGTATCCACACATTGATCTTCCTTCTTGATTTTCATGTATTTTGCTGATTATATATTGGGTGTTCTAAGTATCTGGGCTAATATGCATTTATCAGTGAGCGCATATCCAAAGACTTCTTTTGTGATTGGGTTACCTCACTAAGGATTATGTCCTCCAGATTCATCCATTTGCCCAAGAATTTCATAAATTGATTTTTTAAATAGCAGAATAGTACTCCATTGTGTAAATGTACCATATTTTCTGTATCCATTCTGTTGAGGGATATCTGGGTTCTTTCCAGCTTCTGGCTATTATAAATAAGGCTGCTATGAACATAGTAGAGCATGTGTCCTTTTTACCAATTGGAACATCTTATGGGTATATGCCCAGGAGAGGTATTGCTGGATCCTCTGGTAGTACTATGTTCAATGTTCTGAGATAACGCCAGACTGACTTCCAGAGTGGTTGTACAAGCTTGCAATCCCACCAGCAATGGAGGAGTGTTCTTCTTTCTCCACATCCTCGCCAGCATCTGCTGTCACCTAAATTTTTGATCTTAGCCATTCTGACTGGTATGAGGTGGAATCTCAGTGTTGTTTTGATTTGCATTTCCCTGATGATTACGGATGTTAAACATTTTTTCAGATGTTTCTCAGCCATTTGGATTTCTTCAATTGAGAATTCTTTGTTTATCTCTGTACCCCATTTTTAATGGGGCTATCTAACTTCTTTAGCTCTTTGTAGATGTTGGATATTAGTCCCCTATCAGATTTAGGATTGGTAAAAATTCTTTCCCAATCTTTTGGTGGCCTTTTTGTATTGCAGACTGTGTCTTTTGCCTTACAGAAGCTTTGCAATTTTATAAGGTCCCATTTGTCAATTCTTGACCTGACAGCACAGGCCATTGCTGTTCTGTTTAGGAATCTTTCTCCTGTGCCTATATCTTTGAGGGAAAACTTATTATTATTATTATTATTATTATTATTATTATTATTATTACCATTTTATGGGATGATTTATTTATTTATCTATTTATTTATTTAAACTTAAAACCTTATTGTATTTTTTTTGAGAAATTCTTCATTTACATTTCAGGTGTTATCCCAAAAGTCCCCAATACCCACACCCCACCCTGCTCTCCTACCCTCCCCCTCCCACTATTTGGCCCTGGCATTCCCCTGTACTGGGGCATATAAACATTGCTAGACCAGGGGCCTTTCCTCCCGAATAATGGCCAACTAGGCCATCTTCTAATACATATGCAGCTAGAGACATGAACTCTGGGGGTTCTGATTAGTTCATATTGTTGTTCCATTTATAGGGTGCAGACCCCTACAGCTCTTGGGTACTCTCTAGCTCCTACATTGGGGACCCTCTGTTCTGCCCTATAGATGGTTGTGACCATCAACTTCTGTGTTTGTCAGGGACTGTCAAAGCCTGCCAGGAGACAGCTATATCAGGGTCCCTTCAGCAATATCCTGATGGTGTGTGCAGTAGTGTCTGCATATGGTGGCTGATTATGTGATGGACTGCCTGGGTGGGGCATTCTCTGGATGGTCCATCCTTTCGTTTAGCTCCAAACTTTGTCTCTGCACCTCCTTCCATGCATATTTTAATCCATAATATAGGGAGGAAAGAAGTATCCACACATCGGTCTTTCTTGATTTTCTTGTGTTTTGGAGATTTTACATTTCAAATATTTTATCCTTTTCCAGTTTTTACTCCAGAAAAACCCCTATCCCATCTCACCTAGCACTGTATATATGAGGGTGTTTCCCCACTTATCCACCCACACCTGCCCCTCTGTGCTGTCATTCTCCTACACTAAGGCATGGAGCCTTCATAGGGCTAAGGGCCTCTCCTCCCACTGATGCCTGAAAGAAAACCATCCTCTGCTACACATGTGGCTGGAGCCATGTGTTGCTCCATGTATACTCTTTTTTCTTCTTCTTCTTCTTTTTTAAAATTTTTATTAAGGCAAATTTTTATTAGATATTTTATTCATTTACATTTCAAATGCTATCCCCAATGCCCCTATACCCTCCCCCCCACCCTGCTCCCCAACACACCCACTCCCACTTCCTGTCCCTTGCATTCATCTGTAATAGGGCATATGATCTTCTCAATACCAAAGGCCTCTCCTCCTATTGATGACTGACTAGGCTATCTTCTGCTACATACTTTGTTGGTGATTTACTCCTTTGGAGCTCTGGCAGTGATGGGGGTGGTGTTTGGTTTTTTGATATTGTTGTTCTTCCCATGAGAGTGCAAACCCCTTCAGCTCCTTCAATCGTTTCTCTCTCCTCCATCTGCCTGTTTGTCAGGCTGTGACAGAGCCTCTCAGGAGACAGCTATATCAGGAGTATATCAGCAAGTATACAATAGTATCTGGGTTTGGTTTCAGTATATGTGATGGATATCCAGATGGGCTAGTCTCTGGATGGCTGCCCATTCTCTCCCTACCTCTTCAATATATTATTGGACTTTCAAACCAGAGTAATTGGACAACCAAATGAGGTCAAAAGGATACAAACTGGAAAGGAAAAAGTCAAACTATCACTATTTGCAGATGATATGATAGTATACTTAAGTGACCACAAAATTCCACCAGAGAACTCCTAAACCTGAAAAACAACTTCAACAAAGTGAATGGATATAAAATTACCTCAAACAAATCAGTTGCCTTCCTCTACTCAAAATGTTGTACTTACAGACTGGAACCTTGTATTCCTGTCCTCTGAGAGGCTCTGCCAGAACCTGACTAAGACCAATGAATTTGCTCACAGCCAACAATTGGACTGTGCCTGGGGACCATAATGGAAGGTTCAGGGGAAGAGATGAATAGGATTGCAAACCCATTGGAAGAACTACAGTATCAATTCTCAGGACCCCTTAGAACTTTCAGGGAATAAATCATCAACCAAACTGTATACATGAGCTGGTCCATGTGTCCCACTACATTTGTACCTGAGGACTACCTCATATTGCAACAGTGGGAGAGGAGGGACTTGGTCTTATGGAAACTTGAATCCCCAGAGAAGGGGGATTCTAGAGGTGTGAGGTGGAATCAGTGGATAGATGGGTGCACCCTAGCTGGGACAAACTAGAGGGGAATAGGATGGAGAATTGGCATTTGGGAAACTAGGAAGGGGAATAAAATTTAAAATAGAAACAAATAAAATGTTTAACAAAAAGTGATTCAGTCTCAGGGAGTTCTGGGGGCATTGATTAGTTCATATTGTTCGTCCTCCTGTAGGGCTGCAAACCCCATTAGCTCCTTTTGTACTTTCGCTAGCTCCTTTATTGGGAACCATGTGCTGTTTCCAATGGATGACTGTGCACATCCACTTCTGTATTTGACAGGCACAGGTAATGCCTGTCAGGAGACTGCCATATCAGGCTCCTGTCAGCAAAATCAATCAAAGAAATTACATGGTGGGACTCATGTCTCTACCTGCATATATAACAATGGATGGCCTAGTCATCCATCAATGGGAAGAGAGGATCTTGGTCTTTTGAAGGTTCTATGCCCCAGTATAGGGGAATGCCAGGGCCAGGAGGCAGATGTGGGTGGGTCAGGGAGCAGGGGGAGGTGGAAGGGATAGGGGATTTTTGGAGAGGAAACTAGGAAAGGTTATAATATTTTAAATATAAATAAAGAAATTTTTAATTAATAAAATATATGAATAAAACAGAAAGAACAAAAGAGTGATTCAGTGTAACTGGTTTTATGTTGAAGACCTTGATCCATTTGGACTTGAGCATTTTGCAAATTGATAAATATGGATCTATACTCATTCTCCTACTTACATTATACTCATTCTTCATTAAGACCAGAACCATTTATTGTAGATGTTTTCAAGCCATAAATGCCACATTTATTGTTAGATAAAACCATGGAACTACATTACAAAGGGAGATGAATGTGTTTGCCTTGTTGGTATCAATGCCAAGAATGCTAGCTAGTGCTTTTGATAGTGTTGGTTATAAAATATTAGATGCCCTGAAGGCCATCTCGGCATCATGATGATATCACGGTGACAGTTAGAAAATAATTATGTTCCATTTCTGGTCCTGCCTCAACATTTAAAGCTATATCCTTGTTGATAATCTTGTAGCACATCAACTTTGCAGCTTTGTCACCTGCATTCCTGTCCTCTGCTTTAATTTATGCAGGTCACAAATGTGTCATGTTCTGTCTTTGTGACTTAGAAATTTTTTAACATATAAGTTATCAACCCTTACATTTTATAAAGATCATATTGACAACTGCCATTCTTATACAGTGGAGCCTGTTTGTACTGTCTGTGAATATAACTAAACTTGATACGACTGATTCTTCCCATTGTTTATAAAATTTGAACTTTGTGCAGAGACTGCAGTTATTGTTGTCCATAAAATACTTTGAGAACAAATTAAAGGAAATTATTCATAGCAACTTGAAGCAGATAGCATAATGGCCAACTTTCCTATTTGTACTAAATCAAATTGTGCTTCCTAATGTATAGGGGAAAGTCTAGTTATGGATGCCTTAAAAATATAAAGGATCTATAGAAGTCAGGTACAAAGAAACTCATTGCAACCCAATATTGATAAAGTGAAGGAGATGTAAATCATTAGAATCAAGTGCCTTTCAAGACTTTTACAATGTTTACTGTGTAGACTTCCTTTGAATAAATGTGTCTCTTTATGTTCAGATGAGATGAAACAAATCTTTCTTCCATGTGGTTCAATAGAAATAGACAACAAAAAATTAGCTTTTCTTCATATTTTCTGTAGACTTATTATCCATAGTGTACATACACACACAGCATAAGAACATAATCTTGAGTATGCAATTTTGTCAAATAGGGAAAATAAGTGTGCTAAATGAAGGTTAGACCATCTACACCACAGTCTCTGTAATGCTATATTCGATTTTGCCACTGATGAACATCCTAGATTCTGTTATCAACAATATAGATTTGCCAAAAATTGTCTATTCAATTATAGTTGATTGTGCAAAGACAATATTTATCAGATAATTGTATCAAACCATTCTTAGGAAAATGGCATTGAGCACATGAACTATAGCCTCGAACACCTGACAGCATTGGTGACTGATCTGTTTTTTGGTGGGACTGAGACCTTAAGCTCAACGATGAGATTTGCTCTCCTGCTCTTGATGAAGCACCCACACATCACAGGTAAGGACATAGGTGATGAAGCACAGCATTCCTAAAAGTTGCTAGGAAGAAGCAGATTGTGTACTGCAAATTGTTATTCAAAATGTCAGTATTTAACTTTCTGCCCCATTGGCTTTAATGAGAATGTAGACTGATTGAAATGAAGATAGCTTAGCTGTTGAAAAGCCATCAAGTGAGTGCACATCTAATGACTTCTTTTGTGATTGGATTACCTCACTAAGGATGATAACCTGCAGATACATCCATTTGCCCAAGAATTTCATAAATTCATTGTTTTTAATAGATGCATAGTACTACATTGTGTAAGTGTACCATATTTTCTGTACCATATTCCTCTGTTGAGGGACATCTGGGTTCTTTCCAGCTTCTTGCTATTATAAATAAGGCTGATATGCACATAGTGGAGCATGTGTTCTTATTACCAGTTGGAACATATTCTGGGTATATGTCCTTAGAATACCCAAGATACAATTTGCAAAATACAAGAAAATCAAGAAGAAGGAGGAGCAGCATGTGGACACTTCATTCTTTTTTAGAATAGGGAACAAAATACTTATGAAAGGAGTTACATAGACAAAGTTTGGAGCTAAGACAAGGGGATGAACTACCCAGAGACTACCCCATACAGGGATCCATCCCATAATCAGTCACCAAACCCAGACAGTATTGATTAGGGCAGCAAGAGTTTGCCTAAGTGACCCTGATATAGCTGTCTTATATGTTGCTATGCCAGTGCCTGGCATATACAGAAGTGGATGCTCACAGTCATCTATAGGATGGAACACAGGCCTCCCAATGGAGAAGCTAGAGAAAATACCACCGGAGCTGAAAGTGTTTGTAACCCTATACGAGGAATAACAATATGAACTAACCAGTACCTCCCAGAGCTTGTGTCTCTAGCTGCATATGTAGCAGAAGATGGCCTAGTTGGCCATCATTGGGAAGAGAGGCCCATTGGTATTGCAAACTTTATATGCCCCAATACAGGGGAATGCCATGGCCAAGAAATGGGAGTGGGGTGGGTAGGCGAGTAGGGCGGCAGGAGGGTAGAGGAAACTTTTGGGATAACATGTGAAATGTAAATAAAGAAAATATCTAATAAACAAATTTGTAAGAAAAAAGAAAAGAAAAAAAGAAAAGCCATCAAGGCCAGTACTTTGTTTGAGTTATATGGCAGGGGATCTGTTCTAAGCACCTTGAGCATATATTGGGCCATGGTTGCATAATGCTTCTTCTTCAAATTCATGCCTTCATAGCAGATGAATTCTTGCAGATGCTTTATTCATTGTGATAAATATAATTCTGGGGTAGATTAAAAAAACTCAGCTCACTGAAGCATAAAAAAAAGTCGAATATTTAATGCAATTTCTAAGGATTTTTTTATTCTGTAAAGCATTTTACATTTTTTGTTTCATTATAAATGTATTGCCCTTGATATCAAGGTTATGGCATCAACTTTATAGAAGAGAGTTTTATCACGTTTTATAAAAGGTCTGATGAGCCCATCTTGGGTGCCAACCCAGTGCCATCTTGGGCACAATCTCACCTGAAGGTCCCAAGTTCCTCAGAGGACACTCCATGATGTAGGCACACTAGCATAACCGGGATTTTGAGAGCACTGGTGATTGTAACACAACATTTGTTCAAAAAACTCAGAGAGTCTTGAGCTAGCAACAACAGGGAAAAAGGACAATGGTAGGCCTGAGACCTGTCTATGCAGGAGAGAACATGAGCAGCAGAAGCACATAGCTTCTTGGACAGGGTCCCTTCCATCCTTCATCCTCATCCAGAAGACAGAGCTGAGATGTAGACCCCTGGATACCTTCCATGCCAGAGGAGTGTTAGCCTCCAGAAAGGGCTCTGACCCCAGAAATCAGGAGGTGGATCTGAGCTCCAAACTTCTGTGCACCTTCCCTGCAAGAGGAGAGCTTGCCTGCAGAGAATATTCTGATTACTATGACAAAGGAGAGAGTTGGTCTCTCGGGAGTGCTGACAGATGCTAAAGAATCACAGGAAGAACCGGCTCCAGCCAGAGACAGCTAGAACAGATAACACCAGAGATTACCAGATGGTGAAAGGCAAATGAAAGAATCTTACTAACAGAAACCAAGAGCACTGGGCATGATCAAAAGCCAGTATGCCATCACAGCGAGTCCTGGATAACCTAACACACCCAAAAAGTTTCAGATCTAAAATCATATCTCATGATGCTGGTAGAGTACTTTAAGAAGGGCATTAATAACTCACTTAAAGAAATATAGGAGAACACTGCTAAAGAGGTAGAAGATCTTAAGGAGGAAACATAAAAATACCTTAAAGAATTACAGGAAAACACAACCAAAGAGATGATGGAAATGAACAAAACCATCCAAGATCTAACAATGGAAGTAGAAACAGTCAAGAAAGCCCAAAGGGAGACACCTCTGGACATAGAAACCCTAGGAAAGAAATCAGGATGCATAGATGTGAGCATCAGCAACAGAATACAAGAGATGGAAGAGAGAATCTCAGGTGCAGAAGATTCCATAGAGAACATGGGCACAACATTCAAAGAAAATGCAAAATGCATAAACATCCTTACTCAAAACACCCAGGAAATCCAGGACACAATGAGAAGACTAAACCTATGGATACTAGGTATAGATGAGAATGAAAAATTTCAAATTAAAGGGCCAGTAAATATCTTTAACAAAACTATAGAAGAAAACTTCCTTAACCTAAAGAAAGAGATAAACATGAATATATAAGAAGCCTACAGAACTCCAAATAGACTGGACCAGAAAAGAAATTCCCTGCAACACATAATAATCAGAACAACGAATGCACTAAATAAAGATAGAATATTAAAAGCAGTAAAGCAAAAAGTTCAAATAACATATAAAGGCAGACCTATTCGAATTACACCAGACTTCTCACCAGAGACTATGAAAGCCAAAAGATCCTGGAAAGGTTTTATACAGACCCTAAGAGAACACAAATGCCAGCCCAGGCTATTATACCCAGCAAATCTGTCAATTACCATAGATAGAGAAACCAAACTATTGCATGAAAAAAACAAATACACACAATATCTTTCCATGAATCCAGCCCTTCAGAGGATAATAATGGGAAAACACCAGCACAAGGACACAAACTATGCCTCAGAAAAAGCAAGAAAATAATCCTTCAACAAACCTAAAAGAAGACAGCTGCAAGAACAGAATCCAAACTCTAACAACAACAACAACAACAACAACAACAACAAAAATCGGGAAGCAACAATTACTTTTCCTTAATATCTCTTAATATCAATTCCCAAATAAAGACATAGACTAACAGACTGGCTATATAAACAGGAACCAACTATTTGCTGCTTAGAGGAAAATCCCCTCAGGGAAAAAGACAGACAGTACCTCAGGGTAAAAAGCTGGAAAACAATTTTCCAAGGAAATGATCTGAAGAAACAAGCTGGAGTAGTCATTTC
Organism: Mus minutoides; assembly: GCA_902729485.2. Classification (NCBI taxonomy): domain Eukaryota; kingdom Metazoa; phylum Chordata; class Mammalia; order Rodentia; family Muridae; genus Mus; species Mus minutoides. Next base: position 134,285 of record LR751698.1, read on the forward strand.
AATATAGAATAAAATTGACTTCCAACCCAAAGTTATCCAAAAAGACAAGGAGGGACACTTCATACTCAACAAAGTTAAAATCAACCAAGATGAACCCAATTCTGAATATCTATGCTCCAAATGCAAGGACATACACATTCATTAAAGAAAACATAGTAAAGCTCAAAGCACATATTGCCCCTCACACAATAATAGTGAGAGACTTCAACACCCCACTCTCATGAATGGATAGATCCTGGAGACAGAAACTAAACAGAGATACATCGAAAGTAACAGAAACTATGAAAGAAATGGATTTCTAAACAGAAGGATATAACTTCTTCTCATCACCTCATGGCATCTCCTCCAAAATTGACGATATAATTGGTCACAAAACAGGCCTTAACAGATATAAAAATATTAAAATTATCCCATGCATCCTATCAGACCTCTGCGGACAAAGGCTGATCTTCAATAACAACATAAATAATAAAAAGCCAACATTCACATAGAAGCTGAAAAACACTCTACTGAATGATACTTTGGTCAAGGAAGAAATAAAGAAAGAAATTAAAGACTGTTTAGACTTTAATGCAAATGAAGCCAAAACATTCCCAAACCTATGGAAATAATGAAAGCAGTTCTAAGAGGAAAACTCATAGCTCTGAGTGCCTCCAAAAAGAAACTAGGGAGAAGACACACTAGCAGTTTGAAAGCACAACTAAAAGCTCTAAAACAAAAGGAAGCAAATTCATCCAAGAGGAATAGACTGCAGGAAATAATCAAACATAGGGCTGAAATTAACCAAGTGGAAACAAAACGAACTATTCAAAGAATCAAGCAAATCAGGAGTTGGTTCTTTGGGAAAATCAAAAAGATAGATAAACCCTTAGCCAGACTCACTGTAGGGCACAGGACCAGTATCCCAATTAACAAAATTAGAAATAAAAAGGGAGACATAACAACAGAACCTGAGGAAATCCAAAACACCATTAGATCCTACTACAAAAGGCTATACTCAACAAAACTAGAAACCCTGGATGAAATGGACGAATTCCTAGATTGATACCAGGTACCAAACTTAAGTCTGGATCATATTAATGACCAAAACAGTCCTATATCCCCTAAAGAAATAGAAGCAGTCAGAAATAGTCTCCCAAACAAATGCCAGGACCAGATGGGTTTAATGAAGAATTCTATCAGATCTTCAAAGAATACCCAATTCCAGTTCTCCTCAAACTCTTCCACAAATTAGAAGGTATTCTACCCATTTTATTCTATGAATCCACAATTATTCTGATACATAAACCACGTAAAACAAAGATAGAGACCTTCAAATCATTATTTCTTTTTTTTAATTTTTTTTCTCTTTATTAGATATTTTCTTCATTTAAAATTCAAATGTTATCCAGAAATTTCCCCTTACCCTCCCGCATCCCCACCTTGCTCCTCTACACACCCCCTCCCACATAATGGCCCTGGCATTCCCCTGTACTGGGGCATATAAAGTCTGTATGACCAAGGGGCCTCTCCTCCCAATGATGGCCAACTAGGCCATCTTCTTCCATATGTGCAGCTAGAGACATGAGCGCAGGGGGAACTAGTTAGTTCATGTTATTCTTCCACCTATAGGGTTGAAGACCGCTTCAGCTCCTTGGGTACTTTCTCTAGCTCCTTCCTTGGGAGTCCTGTGTTCCATCTAATAGCTGACTGTGAGCAACCACTTCCGTGTTTGCCAGGCACTGGTATAGCCTCCCATGAGACAGCTATATCAGGTCCCTTTCAGCATTATCTTGCTGGCATATGCTATAGTGTTTATTTTGGTGGCTGATTATGGGAAGGANCCCTTTCTCCACATCCACGCCAGCATCTGCTGTCACCTGATTTTTTGATCTTAGCCATTCTTACTGGTGTGAGGTGGAATCTCAGGGTTGTTTTGATTTGCATTTCCCTGATGATTAAGGATGTTGAACATTTTTTCAGGTGCTTCTCAGCCATTCGGTATTCCTCAGTAGAGAATTCTTTGTTTAACTCTGTGCCTCAATTTTTAATGGGGATATTTGACTTTCTGGTGTCCACTTTCTTGAGTTCTTCATATATATTGGATATCAGTCCCCTATCAGATTTAGGATTGGAAAAGATCCTTTCCCAATCTGTTGGTGGCCCTTTTGTATTGTTGACAGTATCTTTTGCCTTACAGAAGCTTTGCAACTTTATGAGGTCCCATTTGTCAATTCTTGATCTTACAGCACAAGCCATTGCTGTTCTATTCAGGAATTTTTCCAAGTGCCAATATCTTCAAGGCTTTCTCCCACTTTCTCCTCTATAAGTTTCAGTGTCTCTGGTTTTATGTGGAGATCCTTCAACCACTTATACTTGATCTTCCTACAAGGAGATAAGAATGTGTCAATTCCCAGACTTCTACATGATAACCGCCAATTGTGCCAGCACCATTTGTTGAAAATGCTGTCCTTTCTCCACTGTATAGTTTTAGCTCCCTTGTCAAAGATTAGGTGACCATAGGTGTGTGGATTCATTTCTGGGTCTTCCATCCTATTCCATTGATCTACCTGTGTGTTGCTGTACCAATACCATGCAGTTTTTATAAGGATGGCTCTGTAGTACAGCTTGAGGTCAGGCATGGTGATTCCACCAGAGGTTCTTTTATTGTTGAGAAGAGTTTTTGCTAATCTGGGTTTTTTGTTATTCCAGATGAATTTGCTAATTGTCTTTTCTAGATCCTTGAAGAATTGAGTTGGAATTTTGATGGGGATTGCATTGAATCTGTAGATAGCTTTTGGCAAGATAGCCATTTTTACTATATTGATTCTGCCAATCCCTGAGCATGGGAGATCCTTCAATCTTCTGAGATCTTCCTCAATTTCTTTCTTCAGAGACTTTAAGTTCTTCTCATACAAATCTTTCACTTCCTTCGTAAGAATCACACCAAGATATTTTATACTGTTAGTGACTATTGTGAAGGGTGATGTTTCCCTGATCTCTTGCTCAGCCAGTTCATCCTTTGTATAGAGAAAGGCCATGGATTTGTTTGAGTTGATTCTATATCCAGCTACTGCACTAAAGCTGTTTATCAGGTTTAGGAGTTCTCTGGTGGAGTTTTTGTGGTCACTTATATATACTATCATATCATCTGCAAATAGTGACAATTTGAGTTCTTCCTTTCCAATTTATATCCCCTTGACCTAATTTTGTTGTCGAATCGCTCTGGCTAGGACTTCAAGTACTATATTGAATAGGTAGGGAGAAAGTGGGCAGCCTTGTCTGGTCCCTGATTTTAGTGGGATTGCTTCCAGCTTCTCTCCATTTAGTTTGATGTTGGCCACTGGTTTGCTGTAGATTGCTTTTATCATGTTTAGGTAAGGGCCTTGAATTCCTGATCTTTC